>AWOL01S0114188.1:3891-17076 GCA_000715115.1 Nicotiana otophora
CATATTTTCGTGTGCTATAGCCCACTCCTTCCGAGTAGGCCCGGGCAACCCCGGACCTGGATTGCCTATAATATTTTCGGGCCATCAAATAGGACCTAAGAAACCATATTCCCCGCCATGACCTTTCCTCATTTTATGCATTTTACAGCCAAAAACTAGAATTCGGTCTGATTCCCATATTTTTGTGTAGCCATGCCTTCCAAGTGGTCCCGGGACCCTCGGACCCCGATCGCCTAAAACTTTTCCGGGCAATCAAATACGATCTAGGGAACCATAGTCACCACCCCGCCAGGATCGTTCCTCAGTTTGTGAATTTTTCGGCCAAAAACCTAGAATTTTGCTTGATTCCTATATTTTCGTGTACTATAGCCCACGCCTTCCCAGTGGGTAGGGCCCCCCGGAGCCGGATAGCCTAAAATTTTTTTGGGCCATCAAATACGACCTAAGGAACCATAGTCACCGCCATGCCATGATCGTTCCTAATTGTTTGCGATTTTCGGCCAAAAATCTAGAATTCTGCGTGATTCCCATATTTTCGTGTACTATAGCCCACACCTTCCGAGTGGGTCGGGCCCCCCGGCCTCGGACCGCCTAAAATTTTTCTGGGCAATCAAATACAACCTAAAGAACCATAGTCACCGCCCTGCCATGACCGTTCCTCGTTTTTGTGCGTTTTACGGCCAAAATACTAGAATTTCGCCCGATTCACATATTTTCGTGTGCTATAGCCCACTCCTTCCGAGTAGGCCCGGGCAACCCCGGACCCGGATCGCCTATAATATTTTCGGGCCATCAAATAGGACCTAAGAAACCATAGTCCCCGCCATGACCTTTCCTCATTTTATGCATTTTACGGCCAAAAAACTAGAACTTCGCGTGATTCCCATATTTTTGTGTAGCCCATGCCTTCCAAGTGGTCCCGGGACCCCCGGACCCCGATCGCCTAAAATATTTTCGGGCCATCAAATACGATCTAAGGAACCATAGTCACCGCCCCACCATGATCGTTCCTCAGTTTTCGCATTTTTGGCCAAAAAACTAGAATTTCGCCTGATTCCCATATTTTCATGTGCTATATCCCACGCCTTCCGAGTGGGTAGGGCCCCCCAGAGCCGGATCACCTAATATTTTGCTGGGCCATCAAATACAACCTAAGAAACCACAGTCGCCGCCCTGCCATGACCTTTCCTCAGTTTTTGCATTTTACGGCCAAAAAACTAGAATTCCGCCTGATTCTTATATTTTCGTGTAGCCCACGCCTTCCAAGTGGTCCCGGGAACCCCGAACCCCGATCGCCTAAAATTATTTCCGGGCCATCAAATACTACCTAAGGAACCATAGTCACCGCCCTTCCATGATCGTTCCTCATGTTTTGCGTTTTTCGACCAAAACATTAGAATTCCGCTTGATTCCTATATTTTCGTGTTCTATAGCCCACGCCTTCTGAGTGGGTCGGGCCCCACGGTCTTGAATTGCCTAAAATTTTTCTGGGCCACAAAATACTACATAAAGAACCATAGTCATTGCCTTGCCATGATCGTTCCTCGTTTTTGTGCATTTTATTGCCAAAAAACTAGACTTCTGCCCGATTCCCATATTTTCGTGTGCTATAGCCCACTCCTTCCGAGTAGGCCCGGGCAACCCCGGACCCGAATCGCGTATACTTTTTCCGGGCTATCAAATAGGACCTAAGGAACCATAGTCACTACCCTGCCATGATCGTTCCTCATTTTGTGCATTTTACGGCCTAAAAACTAGAATTTCGCCTGATTCCAATATTTTCGTGTGTTATAGCCCACGCCTTCCAAGTGGTCCCAGGGTCCCCAGACCCTGATCGCCTTAAATTTTTCCGGGCCATCCAATAGGACCTAAGGAACCATACTCACCGCCCCGCCATGATCGTTCCTCATATTTTGCATTTTTCGTCCAAAAAACTAGAATTACGCCTGATTCCCATATTTTCGTGTGCTATAGCCCACGACTTCCGAGTGGGTTGGGCCCCCCGGACTCGGATTATCTAAACACTTTCCGGGCCATCAAATAAGACCTAAGGAAGCATAGTCACTGCCTCGCATGATCGTTCCTCATTTTTTGCTTTTTGCAGCCAAAAGACTAGAATTCTGCCCGATTCCCATATTTTCGTCTGCTATAGCCCATGCCTTCCGAGTAGGCCCGGGCCCTTAGGACCCGGATCGCCTAAAACTTTTCTAGGCTGTCAAATAGGACCTAAGGAACCATATTCACCGCCCTGCCATTACCGTTCCTCATTTATTTGCGTCTTACGGCCAAACAACTAGAATTCCACCCGATTCTCATATTTTCGTGTGCAATATCCCATGCCTTCCGAGTGGGCCCGTGCCCTCCGGACCCAGATCGCCTAAAATTTTTTGGGCCATCAAATACGACCTAAAGAACCATATTCACTGACCCGCAATGACCGTTCCTCATTGTTTTGCGTTTTACTACCAAACAACTATAATTCCGCCCTATTCCCATATTTGCGTGTGCTATAGCCCACGCCTTCCGAGTGGGCCCGGACCCTCCGGACACGGATCACCTAAAAGTTTCCAGGCTATCAAATACCACCTAAAGAACCATATTCCCGCCCGCCATGATCTTTCCTCATGTTTTGCTTTTTACGGCCAAAGAACTAGAATTCTGTCTGATTCCCATATTTTCGGGTGCTATAACCCATGCCTTCCGAGTGGGCCCAGGCCCTCTGGATTCGGATCGCCTAAAGTTTTGTCGGGCCATCAAATAGGACCTTAGCAACCATAGTCATCGCTCCGCCATAACCGTTCCTCGTTTTTTTGTGTTTTACGGCCAAAAAACTAGAATTCCGCCCGATTCCCATATTTTCGTGTGCTATAGCCCACGCCTTCTGAGTGGGCCCGGGCCCTCGGGACCCGGATCGCCTAAAACTTTTCCAGGCCGTCAAATAGGACCTAAGGAACCATATTCACCGCCTTGCCATAACCGTTCCTCATTGTTTTGCATCTTACGGCCAAAAACACTAGAATTCCACCTGATTCTCATATTTTCGTATGCAATAGCCCATGCCTTCCGAGTGGGCCCGTGCCCTCCAGACCCAGATCGCCTAAAATTTTTCCGTGCCATCAAATAGGACACTTAGGAACCATAGTCACCGCCCCGCCTTGACCGTTCCTCATTGTTTTGCGTTTTAAGGCCAAAAAATAGAATTCCACACAATTCCCATATTTGCTTGTGCTATTGCCCATGACTTCTGAGTGGGCCCGGGCCCTCCGGACCCGGATCGCCTAAAATTTTTCCAGGCCATCAAATAGGACACTAAGGAACCACCGCCCCGCCATGACAGTTCCTCATTCTTTTGCATTTTACGGCCAAAAAATAAAATTCCGCCCGATTCCTATATTTTCATTTGCTATAGCCCACGCCTTCCGAGTGGGCCCGGCCCCCAAGACCCGGATTGCCTAAAAATTTTCGGGCCATCAAATAGGACCTAAGGAACCATAGTCACTGCCCCGCCATGACCGTTCCTCATTTCTTTGCATTTTACGGCCAAAAAACTAGAATTCCGCACGATTCCCATATTTCCATGTGTTATAGCCCACGCCTTTCGAGTGGGCCCGGTCCACCAGACACGGATCGCCTAAAAACTTTTCGGGCCATCAAATTCGACCTATGGAACCATACTCACCGCCCCGCCCTGATCGTTCCTCATGTTTTGCATTTTACAGTCAAAAAACTAGAATTCCGTCCGATTCCCATTGTTTCGTGTGCTATAGCCCAATCATTCCGAGTGGGCCCAGGCCTTCCAAACCCGGATCGCCTAGAAAACTTTCGGGCCATCAAATAGGACCAAAGGAACAATATTCAACGCCCTGCCATGACCGTTCCTCATTTGTTTGCATTTTACGGCCAAAACGCTAGAATTCCGCCCGATTTCCATATTTTCGTGTGTTATAGCCCACGCCTTCCGAGTGGGCCCGGGCCCTCTGGACCCGGATCTCCTAAACCAATTTTGGGCCATCACATAAGACATATGGAACCATAGTCACCACCTCGCCAAGACTGTTCCTCATTTTTTCGCGTTGTACGGCCAAAAAACTAGAATTCTCGCCCGATTACCAGATTTTCGTGTGCTATAGCCCACGCCTTCCGAGTGGGCCCAAGCCCTCAAGCCCTGCATTGCCTAAATATTTCTCGAGCCATGAAATACGACCTAAGGAACCACAGTCACTGCCCCACCATGACCGTTCCTCATTATTTTGGGTTTTACGGCCAAACAACTATAATTCAGCACCATTTCCATATTTTTGTGTGCTATAGCCAACGCCTTCAGAGTGGGCCCGGTCCACCAGACCCGGATCGCCTAAAAACTTTTCAAGCCATCAAATGCGACCTATGGAACCATACTCACCGCCCCGCCATGATCGTTCCTCATGTTGTGCGTTTTACGGCCAAAACACTAGAATTCCGTCCGATTCCCATTGTTTCGTGTGCTATAGCCTAAGCCTTCCGAGTGGGCCCGAGCCTTCCAAACCCGGATCGCCTAAAAACTTTTCGGGCCATCCAATAGGACCTAAGGAACCATAGTCAATGCCCTGCAATGACCGTTCCTCATTTTTTTGCATTTTACGGCCAAAAAGCTAGAATTCTGCCAGATTCCCATATTTCCGTGTGCTATAGCCCACGCCTTCTGAATGGGCCCGAGCCCTTTGGACCCGGATCGCCTAAAATATTTCTGGGCCTTCACATAGGACCTATGGAATTATAGTCACTGCCTCGCCAAGACCGTTCCTCATTGGTTTGCGTTTTACGGCCCAAAAATAAGGATTCTCGCCCGATTCCCATATTTTCGTGTGCTATAGCCCACGCCTTTCGAGTGGGCCCAGGCCCTCAAGACCCGCATTGCCTAAATATTTTCTGAGCCATGAAATACAACCTAAGGAACCATAGTTACTGCCTCGCCTTGACCGTTCCTAGCTTTTTTGCATTTTCGGGTCAAAAAACAAGAATTCCGCCCGATTCCCATATTTTCGTGTGCCATAGCCCACGCCTTCCGAGTGGGCCTGTCCCCCTAGACCCGAAACGCCTAAAAAAATTTTGGGCCATTATATACGACCTAAAGAACCATATTCACTGACCCGCAATGACCGTTCCTCATTTTTTTGCGTTTTACTGCCAAAAAACTAGAATTCCGCCCTATTCCCATATTTTGCGTGTGCTATAGCCCACGCCTTCCGAGTGGGCCCGGACCCTCCGGACACGGATCACCTAAAAGTTTTCGGGCCATAAAATATGACCTAAAGAACCATATTCCCGCCCGCCATGATCGTTCCTCACATTTTGCATTTTACGGCCAAAAAACTAGAATTCCGTCTGATTCCCATATTTTCGGGTGCTATAACCCATGCCTTCCGAGTGGGCCCAAGCCCTCCGGACGCGGATCGCCTAAAATTTTGTCGGGCCACCAAATAGGACCTTAGGAACCATAGTCATCGCTCCTCCATAACCGTTCCTCATTTTTTTGCGTTTTACGGCCAAAAAACTAGAATTCTGCCCGATTCCCATATTTTCGTGTGCTATAGCCCACGCCTTCCGAGTGGGCCCGGGCCCTCAGGACCCGGATCGCCTAAAAGTTTTCCAGGCCGTCACATAGGACCTAAGGAACCATATTCACCGCCCTGCCATTACCGTTCCTCATATTTTTGCGTCTTACGGCCAAAAAAACTAGAATTCCACCCGATTCTCATATTTTCGTGTGCAATAGCCCATGCCTTCCGAGTGGGCCCGTGCCCTCCGGACCCAGACCGCCTAAAGATTTTCCGGGCCATCAAATGGGACACTTAGGAACCATAGTCACCACCCCGCCTTGACCGTTCCTTATTGGTTTGCGTTTTAAGGCCAAAAAACTAGAATTCGACACAATTCCCATATTTTCGTGTACTATTGCCCATGACTTCCGAGTGGCCCGGGCCCTCCGGACCCGGATCGCCTAAAATTTTTCCAGGCCGTCAAATAGGACACTAAGGAACCATAGTCACCGCCACTCCATGACCGTTCCTCATACTTTAGCGTTTTACGGCAAAAAAACTAGAATTCCGCCCGATTCCCATATTTTCGTGTGTTATAGCCCACGCCTTCCAAGTGGGCCCGGCCCCCTGACCCGGATCGCCTAAAACTTTTCGGGGACCCTGGCCATCAAATAGGATCCGGATCGCCTAAAAACTTTTCGGGCCATCAAATAAGCTCAAAGGAACCATAGTCACCGCCCCGCCATGACCTTTCCTCATTTTTTTGCGTTTTACGGCCAAACAACTAGAATTCTGCACGATTCCCATATTTTCGTGTGCTACCACGCCTTCCGAGTGGGCCCGCTCCCCAGACCCGGATCGCCTAAAAACTTATCGGGCCATCAAATTCGACATAAGGAACCATACTCACCGCCCCGCCATGATCATTCCTCATGTTTTGCATTTTACGGCCAAAAAACTAGAATTTCGTTTGATTCCCATATTTTCGTGTGCTATAGCCCAAGCCTTCCGAGTGGGCCCGGGCCCTCCGGACCCGGATCGCCTAAAATGTATTCGGGCCATCAAATGGGTCCTAAGGAACCATAGTCAATGCCCCGCCATGACCGTTCCTCATTGTTTTGCAATTTACGGCCCAAAAATTAGAATTCCGCACGATTCCCATATTTTCGTCTGCTATTGCCCACGCCTTCCGAGTGGGCCCAGGCCCTCCAGACTCGGATCACCTAAAATTTTTTCGGGCCATAGAATACGACCTAAGGAACCATAGTCACCGCACCTCCATGACCATTCCTTGTTCTTTTGCGTTTTACAGCCAAAAAACTAGAATGCCGCCCGATTCTCATATTGTTGTGTGTTATAGGAAACGCCTTCAAAGTGGGCCCGACCCCCTGACCCGGATCGCCTAAATATTTTCCGGGCCATCAAATACTACCTAAAGAACCATATTCACCACCTCGCCATGACCGTTCCTTGTGTCTTTGCGTTTTACGGCAAAAAAATAGAATTCCGCCCGATTCCCATATTTTTGTGTGCGATAGCCCACACCTTCCGAGTGGGCCAGGGCCTTTCGGATCCAGAATGCCTACAATTTATTGGGGCCATCAAATAGGACCTAAGGAACCATAGTCATCGCTCTTCCCTGACCGTTCCTCATTATTTTCCATTTTACGGCAAAAACATAGAATTCCGTCCGATTCCCATATTTTCGTGTGCTATAGCCCACGCCTTCGGAGTGGGCTTGGGCCGTTCGGACCCGGAACGCCTACAATTTTTCGGGGACATCAAATAGGACCTAAGGAACCATAGTCACCACCCCGCCATGACCGTTCCTCATTTCGTTTGCGTTTTACGGCCAAAACATTAGAATTCCGCACGATTCCCATATTTTCGTGTGCTATTGCCCATGCCTTCCGATTAGGCCCGGGCCCTCCGGACCCGGATCGCCCTAACAAATTTTCAGGCCATAGAATACGATCTAAGGAACAATTATTACCGCTCCGCCATGACCGTTCCTCGTTCTTTTGCATTTTACGAACAAAAAACTAGAATTCCGCCCGATTCCCATATTTTCATGTGCTATCGCCCATGCCTTCCGAGTGGGACCGGCCCCGAGACTCGGATTGCCTAAAAATTTTGCGGGCCATCACATACAACCTAAAGAACCATATTCACCGCCCCGCCATGACCATTCCTCATTTTTTTGCATTTTACGACCAAACCACTAGAATTTCGCCTGATTCTCATATTTTTGTGTGCTATAGCCCACGCCTTCCGAGTGGGTCCGAGCCCTCCGGACCCGGATCGCCTAAAACATTTTTGGGCCATACAATAGGACCTAAGGAACCATAGTCACCACCCTGCCTTGACCGTTCCTCCTTTTCTTGCATTTTACGGCCAAAAAACTAGAATTCCGCCGGATTCCCATATTTCGTGTGCTATCCCACGCCTTCCGAATGGGCCCGGTCCCCCAGACCCGGATCTCCTAAAGAGTTATAGGGCCATCACATTCGACCTAAGGAACCATACTCATCGCCCCGCTATGATCGTTCCTCATATTTTACGTTTTACGCCCAAAAAACTAGAATTCCGTCGGATTCCTATATTTTCGTGTGCTATAACCCAAGCCTTCGAGTGGGCCCGGTCCCCCAGACCCGGATCGCCTAAAAAATTATAGGACCATCAAATGCGACCTAAGGAACCATACTCACCGCCCCGCCATGATCTTTCCTCATGTTTTATGTTTTACGGCCAAAAAACTAGAATTCCGTCTGATTCCCATATTTTCGTGTGCTATGCCCAAGCCTTCCGAGTGGGCCCAGGCCCTCCGGACCCAGATCGCCTAAAAAATTTTCGGGCCATCAAATAGGACATAAGGAACCATAGTCACCGCCCCTCCATGACCGTTCGTCATTTGTTTCCGTTTTACGGCCAAAAAACTAGAATTCCGCACGATTCCCATATTTTCGTGTGTTGTTGCCCATGCCTTCCGAGGCCCGGGCCCTCCGGATCCGGATCGCCTAAAATTTGTTTGGGCCATAGAATATGACCTAAGTTAACATAAAAACCGCCGCACCATGACTTTTGCGTTTTACGTCCAAAAAACTAGAATTCTGCACGATTCCCATATTTTTGTGTGCTATAGCCCACGCCTTCCGAGTGGGCCCAGGCCCTCAGGACCATAGTTACCGCCCTGTCATGACCTTTCCTCATTTGTTTGCGTTTTACGGCCAAAAATCTAGAATTCCGCCCGATTACCATATTTTCGTGTCCTATAGCCCACGCCTTCCAAGTAGGCCCGGCTCCCCTGACCCGGATTGTCTAAATATTTTCCGGTCCATCAAATATGACCTAATGAACCATCTGCACCGCACCGCAATGACCGTTCCTCGTTGTTTTTCATTTTATGGCAAAACAATAGAATTCCGCCCGATTCCCATATTTGCATGTGCTATAGCCTACACCTTCCGAGTGGGCTCGGGCCTTCCGGACCCGGATCGCCTAAAACTTTTTTGGGCCATCAAATAAGATGTATGGAACCATAGTCACCACCCCGCCATGACTGTTCCTCATTTCTTTTGCGTTTTATGGCCAAAAAATAGAATTTCGTACGATTCCCATATTTTCGTGTGCTAGCCCATGCCTTTCGAGTGGGCCCGGGCCCTCTGGAACCGGATTGCCTAAAAAAATTTCAACCCATAGAATACGACCTAAGGAACCATTTTTACCGCCTTGCCATGACCGTTCCTTGTTCTTTTGCATTTTTCGGCCAAAATACTAGAATTTCGCTCGATTCCCATATTTTCATCTGCTAGCCCATGCCTTCCGAGTGGGGCCAGACCCCCAGACCCGGATCGCCTAAAACTTTTGCCAGCGATTAAATATGACCTAAAGAACCATATTCATTGGGCCGCCATGACCGTTCCTCGTTCTTTTGCATTTTACGACCAAAACACTAGAATTCTGCCCGATTCCCATATTTTCGTGTGCTATAGCCTACGCCTTCCGAGTGGGCCCGGGCCCTCCGGACCTTAGTTGCCTAAAAATATTCAGGCCATCAAATAGGACCTAAGGAACCATACTCACCGCCCTGCCATGACCGTTCCTCATTTCTTTGTGTTTTACGGCCAAACAACTAGAATTCCGCACGATTCCCATATTTCCATGTGTTATAGCCCACGCCTTCCGAGTGAGCCCGGTCCACCAGACACGGATCGCCTAAAAACTTTTCGGGACATCAAATTCGACCTATGGAACCATACTCACCGCCCCGCCATGATCGTTCCTCATGTTTTGCATTTTACAGTCAAAAGACTAGAATTCCGTCTGATTCCCATTGTTTCATGTGCTATAGCCCAAGCCTTCCGAGTGGGCCCGGGCCTTCCAAACCCGGATCGCCTAAAAAATATTCGGGCCATCAAATAGGACCAAAGGAACCATATTCAATGCCCTGCCATGACCGTTCCTCATGTTTTTCATTTTTCGGCCAAAAAGCTAGAATTCCGCCCGATTCCCATATTTTCGTATGTTATAGCCCACGCCTTCCGAGTGGGCCCGGGCCTTCCAAACCCGGATCGCCTAAAAAATATTCGGGCCATCAAATAGGACCAAAGGAACCATATTCAATGCCCTGCCATGACCGTTCCTCATGTTTTTCATTTTTCGGCCAAAAAGCTAGAATTCCGCCCGATTCCCATATTTTCGTATGTTATAGCCCACGCCTTCCGAGTGGGCCCGGGCCTTCCAAACCCGGATCGCCTAAAAAATATTCGGGCCATCAAATAGGACCAAAGGAACCATATTCAATGCCCTGCCATGACCGTTCCTCATGTTTTTCATTTTTCGGCCAAAAAGCTAGAATTCCGCCCGATTCCCATATTTTCGTATGTTATAGCCCACGCCTTCCGAGTGGGCCCGGGCCCTCTGGACCCGGATCTCCTAAAAAAAATTTGGTCCCTCAAATAGGACCTGTGGAACCACAGTCACCGCCTCGCCAAGACCGTTCCTCATTTTTTGCGTTTTACGGCCAAAAAACTAGAATTCTCGCCCGATTCCTAGATTTTCGTATGCTATAGCCCACGCCATCCGAGTGGGCCCAGGCCCTCAAGACCTGCATTGCCTAAATATTTTTTGAGCCATGAAATATGACCTAAGGAACCATAGTCACCGCCCCACCATGACCGTTCCTCAGTATTTTGGGTTTTACGGCCAAACAACTATAATTCAACACCATTTCCATATTTTCGTGTGCTTTAGCCCACGCCTTCCGAGTGGGCCCGGTCCACCAGACCCGGATCGCCTAAAAACTTTTCAAGCAATCAAATTCGACCTATGGCACCATACTCACCGCCCCGCCATGATCGTTCCTCATGTTTTGCGTTTTACGGCCAAAAAACTAGAATTCCGTCCGATTCCCATTGTTTCGTGTGCTATAGCCCAAGCCTTCCGAGTGGGCCCGAGCCTTCCAAACCCGGATCGCCTAAAAAAATTTTGGGCCATCAAATAGGACCTAAGAAACAATAGTCAATGCCCTGCAATGACCGTTCCTCAGTGTTTTGCATTTTACGGCCAAAAAGCTAGAATTCCGCCTGATTCCCATATTTTCGTGTGCTATAGCCCATGCCTTCCGAGTGGGCCCGAGCCCTATGGACCCGGATCGCCTACAATTTTTCTGGGCCGTCAAATAGGACCTATGAAACCATAGTCACCGCCCCGCCAAGACCGTTCCTTATTGTTTTGCGTTTTACGGCCAAAAAACAAGAATTCTCGCCCGATTCCCATATTTTCGTGTGCTATAGCCCACGCCTTTCGAGTGGGACAAGGCCCTCAGGACCCGCATTGCCTAAATATTTTCTGAGCCATGAAATACGACCTAAGGAACCAAAGTTACCGCCCCTCCTTGACCGTTCCTAGTGTTTTTGCGTTTTATGGCCCAAAAATAAGAATTCCGCCTGATTCCCATATTTTCGTGTGCCATAGCCCACGCCTTCCGAGTGGGCCCGTCCCCCCAGACCCGGATTGCCTAACAATATTTTGGGCCATCAAATACGACCTAAATAACCATATTCACTGACCCACAAAGACCGTTCCTCATTTATTTGCGTTTTACGGCCAAAAAACTAGAATTCCGCCCTATTCCCATATTTTCGTGTGCTATAGCCCACGCCTTCCGAGTGGGCCCTCCGGACTCGGATCGCCTAAAATTATTTCGGGGCGTCAAAAAGGACCTAAGGAACCATTATCACCGCACTCCATGATCGTTCCTCATGTTCTGAATTTTACGGCCAAAATAACAAGAATTCCGTCCAATTCCCATATTTTCATGTGCTATAGCCCAAGCCTTCTGAGTGGGCCCGGGCTCTCTGGACCCGGATCGCCTAAAATGTTTTTGAGCCATCAAATAGGACCCAAAGAACCATATTCATCTCCCCACCATGACCGTTCCTCTTGTTTTGTGTTTTACTACCAAAAAACAAGAATTCCACCTGATTCCCATATTTTTGTGTGCTATAGGCCACGCCTTCCGAGTGGGCCGGGCCCTCCGGACCCGTATCGCCTAAAACTTTTCCGGGCAATTAAATAGGACCTAAGGAACCATAGTTACCTCCCCGCCATGACCGCTCCTCATTGTTTGGCATTTTACGGCCAAAAAACTAGAATTTTGTACGACTCCCATAGTTTCGTGTTCTATAGCCCACGTCTTCTGAGTGGGCCCGGGCCCCCGGACCCCCGATCGCCTAAAACATTTTCAAGCCATGCAATACCACCTAAGGAACCATAGTTACCACCTCGCCTTGACCGTTCCTAGTTTCTTTGCGTTTTACCGCCAAAAAACTAGAATTCCGCCCGATTCCCATATTTTCGTCTGTAATATCCCACGCCTTCCGAGTGGGCCCGGCCCCCTAGACCCGGATTGCCTAAAAATTTTCCTATCCATCAAATACGACCTAAAGAACCATATTCACCGCCCCGCCATGACATTCCTCATTATTTTGCGTTTTATGGCCAAAAACTAGAATTTCGACGGATTTCCTTATTTTCGTGTGCTATAGCACACGCCTTCCGAGTAGGCCAGGGTCCCCAAACACGGATCGCCTAAACTATTTTCGGGCCATCAAATACGACCTAAGGAACAATACTCACCACCCGCCATGATCGTTCCTCATGTTTTGCATTTTACAGCAAAAAAACTAGAATTCCGTCTGATTCCCATATTTTCGTGTGCTATAGCCCACGCCTTCCGAGTGGGCCCGGGCCCTCTGGACCCATATCGGCTGAAAGCATTTTGGGCCTTCAAATAGGACCTATGGAACCATAGTCACCGCCCTGCCAAGACCGTTCCTCATTGTTTAGCGTTTTACGGCCAAAAAACAAAAATGCTAGCCCAATTCCTATATTTTCGTGTGCTATATCCCACGCCTTTCGAGTGGGCCCAGGCCCTCAGGACCCGCATTGCCTAAATATTTTCCGAGCCATGAAATACGACCTAAGGAACCATAGTTACTGCCCCGCCTTGACCGTTCCTAGTTTGTTTGCGTTTTAGGGCCAAAAACCAAGAATTCCCCCCTTTTCCCTTATTTTCGTGTGCTATAGCCCACGCCTTCTGAGTGGGCCCGTCCCCCCAGACCCGGATTGCCTAAAACTTTTCCTGGCCATCAAATACGACCTA
>AWOL01S0114198.1:5979-22405 GCA_000715115.1 Nicotiana otophora
CCCTTTTTTTTCCAAAGAAAGGAAACGAAAACATTATGTAAAGAGATTTTCAACCCGACAGATTTTAACCCAAATGATCATTTCGATTTTGGGTGAGGCAACTTTCCTTCTTATTACATTACTAGTCTCTAGTAACGTCCGTTGCACTTTTTGTTCCCTGTCATTATTATAAAATATCGACAAATTTTAAAAAATATTAAATTATAAAATAAGAAATACTGCAACTAATAAAAAAAATCCAATTTTATATTTAAATTTATTCATTAAACACAATTCATAGCAATGGAGTGGTATATTTTTCATTTAGCAAAAGGTGTTTGAAGCTAAGTAAGATAATATAGCCTCTAATGGTATGAATATGTTCATGAATTCATGCTCTAAATATAATAAATGCATGTAAATAGTCTTAACAAAATTAGGAAAAATATGAAAAAATATATATTTCAACAAAACCTGCAAACAAAGCACAATGACTATACATTTATCTTCGCCCCAAACGTTTAGAAGTAGGATTGTTCGTTCAGATTTATAAATACTTCCTCAGAAGTAGAATAAAAATAAAATTATAATAAAATCTAACTTGCACTCACTAATTAAATATTTCGCTTTACTCAGACCAGTACTCATAATTACACAACAAAATTTGAATCTCGTAGTCTCAGAAGATAATAATAAAAGAAATAAATATAAGAAAACAAAGAATGAGACCAAAGATATAACACCACTGATAAGTGGGGATTTTGACTACTTATTAGTGCCTTTTAGCTTTTGTTTTAGTCCAAAAGCGCCTAATTGTGTTCCCGAAAACTAATGAAATGTGCTTAATTGTAGGAATATTGGAAGATGAGCTCCCAAGATGAAATCCAACTCAAGAAGGAGTAATCTGAACTCAAGGACAAAAACAGACACAATAGCTTAGAAGTGCGAACCGCAGAATATCATCTGCGGCCGCACGTTGTGAAGAAATTCCCATAAGAGAAATGTGCAAAGTGCGGTCCGCACATGATATGTGTGGCCGCAGAAAGTGGGTCAGAGCAAAAGTTCAGAGAAGCTGCATCTCAAGTCCAACAAAAGTGCGGACCGCACAATTATTGTGCGGCCGCAGACATTATTATGCGAACCACAGAAAGAGAGAAGTGCAGCCGCAATTCAGAATTATGCAGCCGCAGATTTTCAGTCCTGTCATGCTGAAGCAAAGTGCGGATCGCACATGGAGTTGTGTGGCCGTAGAACCTCCGAAAAGGGCATTTTTGTCCGACAATTCCAGCCATGTATAAATAGAAGAGTTTTACTTTTTTAGGTCAAGTTTTGACATCAGCCGCTACAGTAGACGATTTGTTTTACTCTTTTTAGTAATTTTTGCTATTTTGAGCTTTTTGAACATTGATTTCATCATTTTAATTATCAATATGGGTTTAATTATCATTTCTTCTTCTATTTCTACAATTTCAAGCATGAGTAGCTAAATTTTTATTAGGGTTGTAACCCAATCCTAGTATGTAAACTTTATGGGTATTTGATTTAGTGCTTGTTTATGGTTAGGTATTTATTATTTAGCCTTGTTCGTGCTTTAATTTGTGGATTTGATGGTTGCAAACATTAGTTCATGCCTATTTGACTTAGTCTCTACTTGAGAAAGAGAGACTTAATCTAGGAAAACTTAGCTAACAAGAAATTGGATCAATCGAGAGATTGATAGTCCCAATTGAAGGATTCAACCTAGAGATAGTAATAACCCGACTCGAGCTTTTATTAACAATTTTTTGCAACACCCATTTGGACTCGATAAAGCCAAATTGGGAAAAGTCACTCTCTGGCCGAGAGGTTTTGAGTGGGTAGTTGAGTGTTGATAGCTATAATACACCCGACTAACAAAACCAGTATTAAGGTTTATATCCCATTAGGCAAACACTTAGGAAATGGTCATACAAAACTTGAAAAACAAACAAAAATAATTTCATAGTTATACTTCTTAGCTTGAAATCTTAGTTTAAATTAGACTTAGAATCAACCCAAATTTGTGGAAGTGTAAATTGAGATAATTCAAGCTCATACACTACAATATATACTCCTAAGTCCAACGTATAGCTCCTTGTGAAATTCGACCCCGACTCCTTGTTGGGTATTACTATTGCATCGACCGTTTCATAACCTCGATTTGAGGTGCGACTTGGACGAGATCAATTTTTGGCGCCGTTGCCGGGGAGATAAAAAATGGATTTAGCCATATATTTGGTTTTGTGTGTGAATTATCTTCTTTTCCTTCCGTGTTACTGATTTTTGTGAATCCATTGTAGGTGTAACAATGGCTCTCAACAATGATCAATTCGGAAATATACCTTTGGGGGATGTGGACATTGAAGAGGTTCCTCTTGAACCTCAAGCAAATAGAAGAGGCCGACCGCCTCAAAACAACGTCCCAGTTCCACCCCCACCTCCACCAAGAGCGGCTCCACACTAGGTGTTGCCGAATGAAGGGTATGCAAGTGCCATAGTCCCGCCCCGTATTAGGGCGGGCAACTTTCAAATTACAAATGTGATGCTTACATTGCTAGAGTAACGAGGATTCTTCACCGGGGCTCCGAACCAAAATGCATACAAACATTTGAAGGGGTTTGTGGACACTTGTTGGGGGAGTAAACAGACAAATATCTTCGAGGATGCTTTAAGGTTGAGGCTATTTCCCTTCTCTCTACGGGAAAAAGCCTTGGATTGGTTGGAGAGATTGCCAAACCATACCATCCATACGTGGGATGAGTTGGCGGAGAAATTTATTGCCAAGTTCTTTACTCCCGAGCATATGGCTACTCTTAGAGACGAGATTCTAGCATTCAAACAAGAGCCCAATGAGTCGTTACATGAGATATGGGAGATGTACCGGACAATGGTCAAAGATTGCCCCAATAATGACATGACGACGCTATGATTCAACAAACTTTCTATCAGGGGATCAATACAACCAATCAGTGCGTGGTAAATCAACTTGCCGGTGGAAATTTCATGACAACGCCGTATGCGGAAGCTTGTGAGATTCTAGATGAAATGGCGGACACTTCATCGGCAAATCAAAGTAGGAAAATATTCCTCAAGGTGATCCGAACGTGATTCACCTCCATAAAGAATTGCATGATCATGGGCAAGCCATTGCCGAGTTGACCACCACAATGAATCAATTAGCGAAGGCTCAACTTCAACAAGTGCAAGGTCCTAAGCAAGTCAATGCCATGTATGGAGTAAGCATGTTGGTGAACAAAAGAAGAGTAAAGGGTCCGCAAGTGCAAAATCGAGTGGAGAATTATGTGCAAGAAGATAGTGGGTTTGATCAAGATGAATCTTACAATGAACAAGAGGATTAAGTGAAATATGTGAACAACTTTCAAGGGCAAAGAAACAACTCTCAAGGCCCGAATCAACAACAATGGCGACCTCAAGGCAATCAAGGTAATTGGAATTCTAACAACCAAGGTAATTTGAATGGAGGTAACAATAAAGGGAATTGGCATAATAACAACAATCAAGGAAATTGGAGTGGTGGAAATAGCCAAGGTAATTGGAGTGGAAACAACCAAGGATATTGGGTAGGTAACAATCAAGGGGGATGGAATAATAACCAACGCAATCGGGAGTCGGGTTTTCAAAGGCCCCTGATGTATCAACAACCGAGAAACCCGCATCCTTATCCTTCCCAATGTCCCAGTTCTTCCAACAATGAGATGGGACGAATTGAGAATATGTTCAAACAAATGATGGAGAAGAATGCCAACTCCGATGCACAACTAGCCTCACACACCACATCAATTCACAACTTGGAAGTTCAAATAGGGCAAATCTCTCAAGCTCTAAACACTCGTCCTAAGGGAGCACTGCCAAGTGACACGGTGGTGAACCCAAAGGGTGGGAACAACACGGTACATGCCATGGCCATCATGACAAGGAGTGAAAAGGATGGAAACGCATCCACCTCAAGTCAAAGTAAACTTGTGGATGATGAGCAAGTGGTACAAGAAGATGAGACCCCGAACAATACTGTGCAAGCAAATGATGAAGTGCGAATTGATATTGATGTCAATGTGGAAGAGACTCAAGAGGACGTGAACCCGTATAGGGAGCACGTTAAGTCACTATTGCCTAAGACTCCCTCTCCATATCATCAAAGGCTTGCCAAGCAAAATGGCGAGCATCAATTTAAAAAGTTCATTGACATGATGAAGAGTCTATCGATCAATGTGCCATTGGTTGAAGCTTTGGAGAAAATTCCCGGTTATGCAAAGTTTATGAAGGATTTGGTGACAAAGAAGAGCTCGATGAATTTTGAAACTATCAAAGTCACTCATCAAGTGAGTGCAATTGTGCATTCAATGGATCCTAAATTGGAAGATCTCAACGCCTTCACAATCCCTTGTACCATTGGAAGTGCTGAGTTTGCTAAAGCTCTGTGTGATCTTGGGTCAAGTATCAATTTGATACCCTATTTGGTTTTCAAGACTTTAAGAATTGGGCAACCAAGACCCACATCTATGAGACTACAAATGGCCGATCATACCATGAACAGACCGTTGGGAGTAATTGAAGATGTATTGGTTTGTGCTGATAAATTCATTCTTCCGACAGATTTTGTTATTCTTGATTGTGAGGTTGACTATGAGGTATTGATTATTCTTGGGAGACCTTTCCTTGCTACGGGGAAGTCTCTAGTTGATGTTGAAGCCGGAGAACTTACTTTCCGGGTCGGTGATGAAAAAGTGATTTTCCATGTGTGTAAGCCTATGAGGCAACCCAATAGCAATGAGGTGTGCTCTTTCACAGACTTGGTGACCGATGTGATTGTGGATGAAACAAGTGCTATGATGAATGTTGATGATACGTTGGAGGTCGTCTTGCTCAACTTTGATGATGAAGAGATGGAAGGCTTCGTGGAATGTGTGAACTCTTTGCAAGGAATGGGGTCGTACATTTATGAACACCGCAAATTGTCCTTGGATCTTGAAAATAGGAAAACTCCTCCTATAAAGCTTTCAATTGAAGAGCCTCTTATCTGGAGTTGAAGCCATTACCTCCACATCTTCGGTATGAATTTCTTGGCCCTTCTTCTACTTTACCGGTTATTCTTTTCTCTTGTTTGACTAATGCGCAAGTAGACTCTACATTGGCGGTGCTACAAAAGAGGAAGAAGGCTATTGGATGGACATTGACAGATATTCGGGGGATAAGCCCCGCATTTTGCATGCACAAGATTAACTTGGAGGAAGGTTCCAAACCATCTATTGAACATCAAAAGAGACTCAACGAAGATATATAAGAGGTTGTCAAAAAGGAGATCATCAAGTGGTTAGATGTCGGGGTTGTCTACCCCATTTCCGATAGTCCGTGGACTTCTCCGGTTCAATGTGTCCCAAAGAAAGGGGGCATGATAGTGGTCACCAATGATAAGAATGATTTGATTCCTACAAGAACAGTGATCGGGTGGAGAGTGTGTATGGACTATTGTAAGCTCAACAAAGTCACAAGGAAGGATCATTTTCCACTTCCCTTCCTAGATCAAATGCTTGATAGTTTGGCCGGTCGTGCTTTCTATTGTTTCCTTTATGGGTATTCCGGATGCAACCAAATTCTTATTGCTCTGGAGGATCAAAAGAAAACTACTTTTACATGTCCTTATGGTACTTTCGCCTTCAAGCGGATGCCATTTGGGTTGTGCAATGCACCGACGACTTTTCAAAGGTGTATGATGGCGATATTCACGGACATGGTGTAAGATTACCTTGAAGTCTTCATGGATGACTTTTCGGTGGTCGAAAATTCTTTTGATGATTGTCTCGCAAACTTGGATAAAGTGTTGGCAAGATGTAAAGAAACAAACTTGGTGTTAAACTGGGAGAAATGTCATTTTATGGTCGAGGAAGGCATTGTCCTTGGCCACAAGATCTCAAAGAATGTCATTGAAGTCGACAAGGCAAAGATTGAGGTGATTTCTAAACTTCCACCTCCAACTTCGGTGAAAGGTGTGCGGAGTTTCTTAGACACGCAGGGTTTTACCGACGTTTCATCAAGGATTTCTCTAAAGTTATGAACCCGTTATGCAAACCTTTGGAGAAATATGCTAAGTTACACTTCAATGATGATTGCATGAGAGCTTTTGAATTGCTAAAGTTCAAGTTGACTACAACTCCCATTATCACTGCTCCAAATTGGAGTGTTCCTTTTGAGCTCATGTGCGATGCAAGCGATGTAGCGGTAGGTGTTGTTTTGGGGCAACGCATCAATAAGATTTTTCATCATGGTCTACTATGCTAGTAAGATCATGAATAGTTCCCAAGTCAACTACACTATTACAGAGAAAGAGCTTCTTGCTATTGTGTTTGCTATGGAGAAGTTTCACCCGTACTTGATGGGTGCAAAAGTGATTTTTCACACGGATCATGCGACACTTCGTTATGTTATGAGCAAGAAAGATTCCAAAGCCCAATTGATGAGATGGGTGCTTTTGTTGCAAGAGTTTGATATTGACATTCAAGATAGAAAAGAAAGTGAAAACCAAGTGGCGGACCATTTGTCTCGTTTGGAGGAGGAGGGGAGGCCACATGATGGCCTGAAAATCAATGACTCCTTCCCGGATGAGAAACTTTTGGCTATTTCAATGAAAGGGGTGCCATGGTTCACGGATCTAGCAAATTTTCTTGTGAGTGGTATCATCCCTGATGGGTTCTCTTCAAACCAAAGGAAGAAACTCAAACGGGATTGTCAAGACTATTATTGGGATGAACCGTACCTTTTTCGGATTTGTATGGATAGAGTGATTAAAAGATGTGTACCGGAAGAGAAACAATGTGAAATTCTTCGGGCTTGTCATTCTTCTCCATATGGTGGTCACCATGGTGGAGCAAGAACGGCGACCAAAGTGCTAAGTTGCGGTTTCTATTGGCCCACTCTTTACATGGATGCAAGTGATCTAGTAAAGCATTGTGATGAATGTCAAAGGGTCGGTGGAATCTCAAAAAAAATGAAATGCCCCTCACCACCATTTTGGAGATTGATATTTTTGATGTGTGGGGGTATTAACTTCATGGGTCCTTTTGTGAGTTCTTGTGGAAACACCTAAATCTTGGTCGTGGTTGATTACGTGTCCAAATGGGTTGGGGTCGTTGCTTTACCCAACAATGAAGCGAGAAATGTGGTGGCATTCTTGAATAGGAACATTTTCACAAGGTTTGGCACTCCTAGAGCTATCATAAGGGTTAGGAGGTCACATTTTTGCAGCAAAGCCTTCGACACCTTACTCACCAAGTATGGTGTCATTCATAAAGTCACGACTCCCTATCATCCACAAGCAAGCGGTCAAGTGGAAGTCTCCAACCCGGAGATAAAGAGTATTTTGTCTAAAATAGTGAATGCAAACCAGACGGATTGGTCCAAGAAACTTAATGATGCTTTATGGGCTTATAGGATGGCTTACAAAACACCCATCAGAATGTCTCCATATTGGTTGGTATTCGGAAAAGCTTGTCATATTCCGGTGGAACTTGAGCACAAAGCCATGTGGATTTTAAAGAAGTTGAATCTTGAGTGGGATGTCGCCCTAACTTGAGGGAGGCACATTTGAATGAGTTGGATGAATTCAGGTACCATGCATACACAAATTCGTCCTTACACAAAGAGAAGATGAAATAACTTCATGACAAGTACATTTGGAACAAGGAGTTCAAGGAAGGTGATCTTGTGTTGATTTTCAATTCACGGTTGCGGATGTTTCCCGGAAAGTTAAAGTCTAAATAGTAAGGCCCGTTTGAAGTTGTGGGTGTGACACCTTTTGGTGCATTGGATATGAAGAATAAAAATGATGAGGTGTTTAGAGTCAATGGTCACCGGGTGAAGCATTATTTGGAAAAAGTTGGTGATGGCCACGTTGTAGCAGTGATTAATTTCAAGTGATGGTAATCTGCATCGTGCCGCGACGTTAAATCAGGTGCTTTTTGGGAGGCAACCGATGTGTTTTTCTTCTTTTTCTTTTCTTCTTTAGTAGATAGGTGTTATTTTTGTGCTAACAGGATTCGAAGTATATTGCAGGAATGAGTGCTTTACAAGAACTGTGCTCAGAAAAATTGGCTAAGTATGAAAAAAGTACGGACCGCACATGTATTGTGCGGACCGTATAATTTTGAATGCTACAGTAAAATGGGACCTTCAGTCTCACAATTCTTGTGCGGACCGCATAACTTGAGATGGGAAATTGCAAACTCTCTGAAGTTTGTTTGTTAGAGAAATAGCCAAAGTCCGGTCGCACGTCGAATGCTGCTGTCCGCAGTCAAAATCTGCGGTCACACCCTAAATTGTGCGGACCGCAGATTTTCAAAGAATTTGAACCTCCAGGTAACAGAGTGCGGACCGCAGAAGGAATTATGTGTCCGCACGCGTCTCTTTGTCCCTTAGCCAGAATTATCGTGTATAAATAGTGAACCTATGCCTACTGTACAATCTTTTCACTCTCTAAGCACTCATAAAGCTAAAACTTTGCATGCATCTGTTCAATCAACTACCATTCTAAATACACATCTGTGATCATTCCTTCGCACTACTTCATCACTGGTATACTTCAATTATTCATAGATTTTTCAATTTTTAGTCTAATTTCAAATTTTTTAGTTAGTTCAAGCCATTTGTCACTAGAAGTAAATTTTACAACTATGTGGAGTTTAAATTATGTTGGGTCAACTCATAATTGCTATCTGGGGTATGGGTAACTTCATTATCATGTTTAATTTCTATTACTATGTCGAATTTGTGCAAAAAATTGAAACCCTTAGGAAGTCTGCACGATTTTATTTTGAAATCTGCGGCCGCACTAGAAATTGTGTGGTACGCAGAAGTTGAGATTAGGGCAGCTGGTAAAGCATGATTCTGCGGACCGCACTTGAAATAGTGCGGACCGTAGAAATTCCATTGCGGCCGCAGAAAAGTGTGTGCGGCCGCAAAATGGCCCAATCTCTATCTTTAGAGAGTTGTTATTTTGGGATATCCAATGTGCGGCCGCAATGATAATTGTGTGGTTCACAGTTCTTTCTCTGCGGCCGCAAATTTAAATTGTGTGATTCGCACAACCCAGGCTGCGGCCGCACTTGCAATTGTGTGGACCACACTTCCTCACCCTACAAACATGTTTTGTTCTGTGAATATTTGTCTATCTACACTTGAACTAGACCTGACTTCTATTGTTGCTTTGTACAATAATGGTTATCTCTCGAGACCGCGGTGATACATCAAAGGGGAGGGGTGAACATTCCAAGGGCCGAGGCAAAAGTGCCTTACCTCTCTCCCTTCAAAAGATTATAAACAAAAAGGCTACATCTAGCCAAGGAAGAAATGTCGAGCCCGCCGAATCAAGCTCTTATGTCCCATCTAGGGAGGCATCGGAGGGCAACTTGGTTGAAGAACAGGCTGTCCAATCAAAGCCACCATATAGATTCCAACTCCGAGACGAGCCTTCTACATCACAAAGCACTTCTGAGGGTTCGAAAGGTGACAGTCAGGCTTTGGAGCCCGCATCTATACCTTCCCTTGATGCACCAGCTACTACAGTGGATGTTGATGATATTCTGGATGATGGTCGAGAGGTTGATACTAGATTTTCCAGCCTTGAGAGGTCGAAGAAGAAAGAGGTATGGAAAGATAGGTTCGTTAGTATGACCGCCTTCACGAGTTTTCGAGAGTAGTGGCCGTTGAGATCGCTCACTCTTGAGCATCAGTTCAATTTGAAAGACCTTGACAAATACAACCCGGCAGTGTTGAGACAGTTCGGGGAGTAGAAGGGGTGGATGTGGTTCACCTAGAGTGTGGTAGATACCAAGGAATACCTGGTCCGGGAATTTTACGCCAATGTGGCGCATATAAAGAAAAGAACCAAAGTAACAAAAGTGAGAAATCTGAAGGTGAGATTCGACCAGAACACCCTGAACACTTATTTAGGGTTTAAGGATTTGGAGCCTGTGCAATACCTGGAAGAGCACTGGGAGATGCAGCTTGCCCGTGGCTAGCTAAAATTCTTACAGCTCCAGGGCTGCCTCCACTATGGATCACAGCAGGGGTTCCCATTCAGCGGAACACCCTAAACTTTGAGGCAAAGGGATGGAATACATTCGTGTGCATCAGACTAGACCCGTGCCAAATTAAAACTAATCTTCTGATTCTTCGGGCAGTGCTAGTCGCCTCTATTATGGCCGGGTACCCGATCAATGTGGGTATCGTGATGTCGGCCAACATGTCTGTGATCACCAGGCAAGGCGACACCTCCTACCTGTATCCCAACACTATCACTGAGTACCTTACGGATGCGCGGGTGGAGCCAAAGGATTTTGATACTAAGGTGCAGGCGAAGAAGACCTTCTCATATTATTCTTTGATTGGTGGTAGAAACCCAAAAAAGAAGGGTCAGCCCCCTACCACTGTGGGCCAATCTGACGAGCCCGCCGGGGTAGCTGCTGAGATAGTTGACATGCCATCTACTTTAGTAAAGCCTTCAGATAGTGCAACAACTATGCCTCCACCTCATTCTTCAGGTCCTTCAACCACACTTATTACAGGTTCCACCTCGGCTTTGAAGCCGGTGCCTGTGCCCACTCATCCACTATCTGCGTTCCGAGCTTCCCAAACACTGGTGAGCCTCAATAATTGGATGCATACAACCACTGCAAAGCTGTCTGACATATCCAGTACTGTTGAAGCGCAATCATCCACTCCGGCAACTTAGATTCCTCCGATAGTGGAGGATACATTGAAGAAGATCTTGGAGAACCAGACCACCATAATGAACACCTTGGTAGCACATGGAGTAGTGATTGAGGAGCCGGGAAAGTAAGTAAAGAAAATGAGGAAATCTTAGGCGTCCAAGAAATCAGTTGACAAGTTGAGGAGAGAGGTGACCAAGATAGCAGCAGCTAGTGATCTTCCACTTGACATGCTGATGGAGACAGATCCAGCAGCACCAACAGATCCAGCAGCACCATCAGCTCCAGTGGCACCAGCTGGCCAGTCTGAGGAGCCAGACCTGGCTGTCGACACTGCCGAGGCGGTGCATCATATGTTCACCAACATAGATACTCCTAGAGCCAAGGATGATGAGATTTATCTAGAGGAGACTGAGGGCAGTGATGCTGCTATGGACACAGAGATGCCCAAGGCCACATAGGGAGTTCTCTTCACTCTTACCCTTCCTTATTCTTATTTTGTTAAGCATTGAGGACAATGCTTATTTTAATCGGGAGGGGCGGTGGAGTTTATTTGAGCTATTTTGATGATTCTAGACATTTGGTTTGTAATAACTGACAGTATTTTCTTATTTCTCCTTATTCTGTATATATATTCTCTCCTTTCTCTCATTATGTATATATTCTCTCTTGTCCTCTCTCATTATGTATATTCGTTACGTTTTCAGTAGTTTTGCTTTGTAGCTTCTTTATTTTGTTTTATTATTAGCTAATGTTTAATTTAGTAGTTTCTTTTTGAGTTAGTAGCTTATTTTTATATATTAATGGATAATAAGCCTTTGGTTTTCTTAATGCCACGGTTCTTTCCAAAGGTAATTTTTGTGTGAACCGGGTGACTCGTCCCAACGATGTTTGGCGTGACAACCTTCTTAAGGGATTGAGTCCATCTTTGATATCTAGGTAGTAATAGTAGTAATAATGAATAAAAAACCTAATTGAGTCAGGCTCGAAGAGGCAAACATGCTTCACTTGGTACCAACACACTTAACTACGTGCTTATAGTTAAAAATAAGTTTTTTTGGAAAGAAATAGCTCTAGTTAGTGACCTTTTGACTTTTGTGTTGACTTAGGCAATCATCGAGTATTTTAGTCAAACCATAGTGATTTTCAATCTTGAATATGATCGTTGTGGGCCCTCGACTATATCTTCTTTAACAATCCAGTTGTGTGAGAGGTGAGATATTTTTGTTGCAAGTCCAAGTACCCGTGAAAATGGTCTAGAACTTGCCCCGAATATGTTTCTAGGCGAAATTATAAGTTCTGCTTGGCTTGAGAAATGATTGTAGGCTCTCCTTGTCCCGCTTGAAATTTTCTATGGCCCACCAATGTTATTATCCCTAGTCAGCCCATTTGAGACTAAAACCTTTCTCATTTGATAACCATGTTACAAGCCTTTACCCGTTTTATTGTAACCCTTTCTTAGCACCCGAGCTTTCCTTAATACTCTTGTGAAATAATTGGCTAAAAATATAAGTTTTGGGGAGAGACGAGGAGTCTGAAAAAGGTATTTAAGGCAAAAGAGAAAAGAAATGAAGAGAAGGAAAGGCAAGAAAAAGAAAGAACAAAAAGAAAAATACAAAAAAAAATGAATAAGTTGAAGGGATTCAAAGAAAAGTAATGATGCAAAGCATGGAGAAAGAAAAGAAGGAGAAAAATGAATATCATGACCAAGAAATAGTGATGTTAAGTCTCTCTAGTTCCCCTAAGGAAAAGAAAAGGCCTCAAAGAGTTGGCAAAACATGAGCCGATAAAAGAAAATGGAGTGCTTAAGGAAAGATGAACCCGTTCTATCATAACTTATCCAACCTTAGTCCAAAAGCCTTCATTGCATTTCGAAAAAGCCCTACGTGACTTCAAGTTGAGTAAGCTTACATTAGTGGTGATTTAAATAAGGGGCAAGTCTATGGTACTTAAAGCCGTACTTGTGACATTCTTTTGAGAGAGATGAGCGAACCTTTCACAAATCTTTGAATTGAGTGCTATATTTTTTTAAGTGAGATAGGCAAACGGAGAGTAGAGGGGGAAGAGTTTGGGATCCACAATAACCTACATGAAAGAGCGAGCTTCCTTGATGTAATATTAAGTGTATCTTTTCTACATATGATGTTGATTTACTTTGCCCTTAATAAGAGAGATTTGTGTTAATAATATCCTTTTACACAGACTAGTGTGGGGAATTCCAAACAACTCAAGCTGGATAAAATCCATACTTTAAAATGGGCTTCCAATAGCTTAGTATATATTGTTTGTTAGTTGTTACTTTGGAGGCAGTTATTTTATTTGTGCCGCTTGGAATGTAGATATGGTTACAATTGGACCATCCATAAGAGTCGGGGGCGGACCTATGCTATATAAATAGGGGCTTACTGGCACCCGTAAATATTGACAAAAATTTCATATATATATATATATATATATATATATGTCTTTAGAAAATAGTAATATATTAATAGTGGACACCGCATAGCAAATTTTGGTTGAATTCAAAAGTGCACCCACAAGCTTCAAATCTTTGATCCCCTCTGGTAATAGTCAACCCTTTTCCCTTCAAGTCAACTTACAATGGATATTTAATTAATCTATATATAAGTTTCCTTTCTTTAAACAAACTCTATGTGTACTTAAGATATGAGGAATTTGATTACGCAAATCTCCATTTCTTGCTCCTAGACGCAATTTTTTTTCCTGAGGAATTTCATTACGTAATCCCCCGTTTCTTGCTGTTAGACGCAATTTAATTGTTCAAAAGCATGTTAATAATTTAACTACATAATACATAGTATTAATTGGGAGTTGACGCTACTATTCATCACTGAAGATTTTTAATTTGATTAAATATTATTACTCTAAATTTGTGATAAATAATTCAAGACCATATTCAAAATCTTAAGGTAGAAATTTAATTGTTTCCCTATCGAACCCCAGCGTTCCACATGCCGCCCACCAAGCCCCCCCTCCCCCTTCTTCTCCTTTTTTTTCGAAAGAAAGGAAACGAAAACATTATGTAAAGAGATTTTCAACCCAACAGATTTTAACCCAAATGATCATTTGAATTTTGGGTGAGGCAACTTTCCTTCTTATTACATTACTAGTCTCTAGTAACGTCCGTTGCATGTTTGTTCTGGTCATTATTATAAAATATCGACAAATTTAAAAAAATATTAAGTTATAAAATAGAAAATACTGCAACTAATAAAAAATATCAATTTTACATTTAAATTTTATTCATTAAACACAATTCATAGCAATGGAGTGCTATATTTTTCATTTAGCAAAAGGTGTTTGAAGCTAAGTAAGATAATATAACCTCTAATGGTATGAATATGTTGATGAATTCATGCTCTAAATTTAATAAACGCATGTAAATACTCTTAACAAAATTAGGAAAAATATGAAGAAATATATATTTCAACAAAACCTGCAAACAAAGCATAATAACTCTATATTTATCTTCGCCCCAAATGTTCAGAAATAGGATTGTTCGTTCAGATTTATAAATACTTCCTCAGAAGTAGAAATAAAAATAAAATTATTATAAAATCTAACTTGCACTCACTAATTAAATATTTCGCTTTACTTAGACCAGTACTCACAATTACACACCAAAATTTGAATCTCGTAGTCTCAGAAGATAATAATAAAAGAAATAAATATAAGAAAACATAAAATGAGACTAAAGTTATAACACCACTGATAAGTGGAGATTTTGACTACTTATTAGTGCCTTTTAGCTTTCGTTTCAGTCCAAAAGCGCTTAATTGTATTTTCGAAAACTGATGAAATGTGCTTAATTGAAGGAATATTGGAAGATGAGCTCCCAAGATGAAATCCAACTCAAGAAGGAATAATCTGAACTCAAAGACAAAAACAGGCGCAATAGCTCAGAAGTGCGGACCGTAGAATATCATCTGCGTCCGCAGGTTGTGAAGAAATTCCCATAAGAGAAATGTGCAAAGTGCGGTCCGCACATGATATGTGCGGCCGCATAAACTGAGTCAGAGCAAAAGTTCAGAGAACCTACATCTCAAGTCCAACAAAAGTGCGGATCGTACAATTATTGTGCGGTCGCAGACATTATTATGCGAACCGCAAAAGAAAGCAGTGCGGCCGCAGTTCAGAATTATGTGGCCGCAGATTTTCAGTCATGTCAAGCTGAAGCAAAGTGCGAACCGCACATGGAATTGTGTGACCGTAGAACCTCCGAAAATGGCATTTTTGTCCGAAAATTCCAGCTCTGTATAAATAGAAGAATTTCACTTTTTTAGGTCAAGTTTTGACATCAGCCGCTAGAGTAGACGGTTTCTTTTACTCTTTTTAGTAGTTTTTGCTATTTTGTGCTTTTTGAACATTGATTTCATCATTTTAATTATCAATATGGGTTTAATTATCATTTTTTCTTCTATTTCTTCTATTTCAAGCATGAGTAGCTAGAATTTTACTAGGGATGTGACACAACCCTAGTGTGTAAACATTATGGGTGTTTGATTTAGTGCTTGTTTATGGTTGAGTGTTTATTATTTAGCCTTGTTCGTGCTTTAATTTGTAGAATTGATGGTTGCAAATATTAGTTCATGCCTATTTGACTTAGTCTTTACTTGAGAAAGAGAGAATTAGTCTAGAAAAACTTGGCTAACAAGGAATTGGGTCAATCGAGAGATTGATAGTCCCAATTAAAGGTTTCAACCTAGAGATAGTAATAACCCGACTTGAGCTTTTATCAACCGTTTTGTGCAACACCCATTTGGACTTGAGAAAGCCAAATTGTGCACAGTCACTCTCTGTGCACAATTATTAGGCAATTACACTTAGGTAATGGTCACACCCCTAGGCTTTTTACAAAACTTGAAAAACAAACAAAAACAATTTCATAGTTACACTTCTTAGCTTGCAATCTTAGTTTAAATTAGACTTAGAATCAATCCAAATTTGTGGAAGTGTAAATTGAGATAATTCAAGCTCATACACTACAATATATACTCCTAAGTCCCACGTATAGCTCCTTGTGAAATTCGACCCCAACTCCTTGTTGGGTATTACTATTGCATCGACCGTTTCATAACCTCGATTTGAGGTGCGACTTGGACAAGATCAACCACAATTTCAAAAAGAAATACATATCTATTCACTAAAATTACGATACCTCTAAATACTATCATTTAAATGGATTGGCAACTGAATAGTTAATTATGACACAATACAAGAATTATATATACAAATACAATCAGAATTTATATATTTCAAACCCCCAAGCAATAATAGAAAAGGCATCCGAGTAAACAGAAGACAGATGAACAAAAATAACAAAGAGAATACATGAAGAGTTCATCTGGCAACATAATATTTGTCTTGGCCTCGACAATAATGCTAGAACTCTAAACTCGGTGAGAAAATACAGAGCATATACAACAATGTATAAATAAGGCCTTCTGAATTTCCATTGTCCAACACCTCGATAATCAAGATGATAACTTGTAATTGTCAGCAAATAGACAATAATGTTATTGTAAATCAATGAAAAAAATATTATTTTCACATGGCACAATTCACATAAAAATTTTGTAAGGTAATTTTACTTATAAGACAAAAGGTACACTCAAGGATAATGCAAAAATCTCAAAAGTCACGATAATGAAAGGTTAATTAGCTAGTTTTCTTCATTTCCGTTACAA
>AWOL01S0114201.1:0-10279 GCA_000715115.1 Nicotiana otophora
CTATTTATTTTGACTTTGCAAATATGGCTAGCCCGTGCTATTTGTCACTTGATCCAACAAAGTACACTATACATGTGTCTAATTTAGCACACCTTTATAGTATTTAATAGCCTTTAGTCCTTTACCTTATTTCAGCAACACTACCGAACATGATAATAATTATCTAATAACCAGTTAATTCTTCGATGTGTGTAGTTATTGTACTAACAATATTATGTGTTATGTCATTTCATCTGATTATTTTGAAATTAGTACGATTGGAAAAGAGATCCTCAACAACAGTCTGTGGTCTAAGCTTTAAATTCATTTTGGTGTTGTGTGTGATTTAAGAAGAGGATATGGAAGATGAAAGCTTCGGGTTCACGGCTTTCAACTTCGTTAATTCCATATTGTTGTTTTTATTTGGAGTGTCTAGTTTATGAGCACGTACGAAAGTCGTCTTCCGGCGCCAGAAATCTGATGTTTAGGTAAATTGTAATTTCTGATAAATTATGGGCAAGTTACATATTTGGCCACTCTGCCAATAATAATTACATCCACTAGTCAAATATATAAAAAATATACATCTATTATATTTCCTATAAATAATTAACACGTAAATCAATATTGGAGTTCAGTGTGGTCTTCAGGAGCAGCCCAATATGTTACATAGGCCCAATGAGCCCAGCGTGGCAGATATAAGCCTCCTTTACCTTAAAGATGATGGAACATTTTATTTGGGGATAAATCATAATTAGTCAATATTTAGGAAAGAATTTCAGAATCTTAGCAGGAGTAAGCAATTACAAAATTGGAAGCTAATTAACTACATTCCTAGTAGAAATATAATCAATTAATTAATAGATCTCTCAATCCTTATCATTTTTAGTTGCTTATTTTTTATGGAAGCCCTAAAAATATAATCAATTAACTCTAAGAGGGTGTTTGGCTAAGCTTATAAGCTGGTCAAACTAGCTTATAAGCACTTTTCGGCTTATCTACGCATTTGATAAAGTTAAAAGTGCTTATAAGTCACGAGCTTATAAGTCAAGAATAAGCCAAAAGCCATAAGCTGGTCACCCCCGGCTTATGAATTTTTACCTTATAAGCATTTTAAGTTTGACCAAGTTTTTTACTATTTTATCCTTAAAATATTCTTTTTTAGAACAAAACTCTTACATCAATACTCACTGCCTCAAGTATTGTTTCAACCTAAACCCCCCGCCTCTTTAAGTCTTGAATTCTCATTGACCAGTTAAGATAAGCAAATTCTCTATTCCTTTGCATATTTGTATCTATGTAATTGTGTATCAATCTTTGAACTGTATGTAATAAATGAGGACATATCAAATTTTTGGTATATTGCTTTCTATGTGTTGTGGTGACGAAGACAATATTTGTTTCTCTTCAAATATTTTGTCCTATTTAGGTTTATTTTTCACTGAGAAACTTTTGTCAATTTATTAATTATTATAACTTATGATTATATGCTTATCATAAAATAAATTATATTTATCATAAAAATTATCTTATCTAAGCACAGTTGTATTTAAAATAAAATGACAAATAGTATATTTTGTATTTGAATCGATCTGGAATCTAAAATTTTGAAGAAATTACGCTCTTATAAGTGTAAATAGTTATAAGGTTATTTAAGTCGTTTTAACAGAATAAGAGCTTATCATCACTTTTTTTTATCAAATACTGCAACAGCTTATTATCAATTTCAGCACTTGTATCCAAACATGTAACTGCTTATTTATATAACGATCTGACCGGTCGTTTTGAGCATTTGCACTTCGCTCGCTTATTTACGGGCATGAGTAGCTCCATATGATGAAATATGACTTATGTGAATCATCGATTTTGATTTTCAGGTTATTCAGAATCGAATTGGAAGAATGGATTTCATTGTCGAAGCTTTAAATTGGGAGAGTTGACCAAGTTTAACTTTATGTGAATTTGAACCCGAAACGGAGTTTTGATGGTTCTGTTAGCTCCGTTGGGTGATTTTAGACTTAGGAGTGCATCTGAATTGTGATTCGGAGGTCCGTAGTAGAATTTGACTTGAAATGGCGAAACTTGATATCGGGGTCAGAATCCGATTCTGAAAATTAAAATAGGTCCGTAATATGAAATATGACGTGAGTGCAAAATTTGAGGTCAATCGGACGTAATTCTATAGGTTTCGACATCGGTTGTGGAAGTTGAAGTTTCAAAGTTCATAGATTTTGATTTGAGTTGCGATTCGTCGTTTCGATGTGGTTATGCGTGATTTGAGGCCTCGAGTAGGTCCGTGTTATATTATTGGACTTGTTAGTATATTCAGACGGGGTCCCGAGTGGTTCGAATGCGTTTTGGACGAGGTTCAGATCATTTTTCACTTCATGTGCAAAGCTGGGGGTTGCTGGTTCTGGTATGATCGCACCTACAGTTGGTTTGTGCAGGTGCAAGGCCACATAAGCAACAAAGGCATCGTAGATATGAGAATAGTTCGGGTGAGGGGCCGCATAAGAAGATATTTGGGTGCATATGTGATGCCGCAGGTGCGGCAGCTCGAGCACAAGTGCGGTGTTGGAGGGTGTCAGCAGAGGTCGCAGGTGCGATGTGATTTCCGCACCTGCAATGGCGCAAATACGGGCAGCGAGTTGCAGAAGCGGAAATGGTGAGGAATCCGAGCAGTGCAGGTGCGAGGTGTTTCTGCAAAAGCAGTGGTCGCAGGTGCGACTATTTTTTCGCAAATGCGGATGTGCTAGGCAGAATGTTATATATAAGGGTTCGCGATTTTGGCTTCATTTTTACATTTTCAAGCTCAGATTGAGGCGATATTTGGAGAAAGTTTCACCATATAAATTGGGGTAAGTGTTCTCTATTCGGTTTTGATTATATTCCATGAATCTATCTTCGATTCTAGCTTTTGGTTGATGAATTTAAAAGAGGAAATTGGGGGTTTTGGCCTAAAGTTTCATAATATGAATTTTCGAGTTTTGAACATCGAATTGGAGTCAGATTTTAGTGAAACTAATATGGTTGGACTCGTAATTAAATGAGTTGTTGAATTTTGTAAATTTTTTCGGGTTTCGAGGTACGGTCCTGGGTTGGGCTTTTGGCCGATTTCGGACTTTTAATTCAAAATTTGATCTTTCTCGATCGGGATTGGTTCCTTTAGCATTGTTTGATGTACTTGAGTTGTTTTTGGTTAGTTTCAAACCGTTCGGAGGTCGAAACGCACGGGATGGCATCTTTGGAGCACCGCTTGGCTCTTTCGGCAGTGGTATTGGCTTGTTCAAGGTAAGTAACTCTTCTAATCTTAGTGCTGAGGGTGTGAAACCCTGAAATACGTGTTATGTGATTGGTATTGAGGTGACACACATGCTAGGTGACGGGCGTGTGGGCGTGCACCATGTGAATTGGGACTCTGTTGTTTCCATGGCACTGTATAATGGTCCTACTTTGTTGATATCCATGTTTTTATCATGTGATAAAGTGGTTAAGCTGTCAATCATGCTAGATATCATGTTTAGGCATTTTGCAGATATTGTTTGGACCCATAATGGTCATTTTTAATGTCATCTCACTTATTTCACTGATATTTCGTACTCAGTCATATTCACGCATTCATATCATATCTCAGTCTCAGTTATTTATTGATACATCATATCATTATTGTCGGGCTAGTTTCATGACATTATGAGTCCGTGAGAGAGGCTGGAGAGATTGATGACTGAGTGAGGCTGAGGGCCTGAGTGAGAGTGATATTTTTAGGATCGGGCTACACACCGTAGCATTTTATATTGATTACGTTTTATGGGATCAGGCTGCACGCCGCATCGATATATTGATTACATTATGTGGATCGGGTTGCATACCGCAACGAGCTTTATGACTACTTATATAATTGGGTCGGGCTGCACGCCGCAGCGATATAGAGCTTGGGCTGAAAGGAGCCCCTCCAGAGTCTGCACACCCCCAGTGAGCGCAGTCGACTATAAATTGGGATCGGGCTGCACGCCGCAGTGGGTATAGTACAACGTTGAGTGTGCTGAGCATAATGAGAGGGAATGAGAAACAGTGAGATTGAGTACTCTGAGAATGTGAGTACATGAGCTCATCATCGAGATGCATTGCATTTGACATGCGTACTTGAGATACATGCATAGAGGTGCATTTTCTTCTGCTACCCAGTTTTGGGGACATTTATGATTTTACCTGTATCTTGACATGTAGGCATAGAGAAGTACCTTCCTCATGCTATCTGTAAATAAAACATCTTACTATTTGTTGAAAGGAATTTTGGGAAAAATCACGATTTTCAAACTTACTCGTATATTGGCTTTTCGGTAAAAAAATTTGGATTTTCACTGAGATACTTGAAAAGAAATGCCTATTTTTCTGGAACTGTGAATGAACTGAGCCTTTTATTTATGAGATTCTTCTTTTGTTATTGTACTATGATGTTATGAACTGTTGGGGAATATTGGTATTAGACCCGACCTTTTTGTTAGCTCGTCACTACTTTCAACCTAAGGTTAGGTTTGTTACTTATTGAGTACATGGGGTCGGTTGTACTCATACTACACTTCTGCACCTTGCGTGTAGATATTGGCTGCTGATATTGCTGTGTTCGATGGGAGCTGGATTGAAGATGTACCTATGTAGCTGTCTCTTATTAGTGGTAGCTTTAGATCTTTAAAACTCCGTTTATGTACTATTCAAACAGACTATGTATTTATTTCAGTTCCGCTTTGTAAATTTTATTCTTAGAATCTCATGATTTGTACTATCAGTTCTTGAGAAATGTATTAGATTCGGATATTTCTTTACTTAATTGCTTTATTAATTATTATTAGAATTGGTTAGTGGTTAATTGGCTTACCTAGCGGGTTGGGTTAGGTACCATCACGACTAGACGAATTTTGGGTCGTGATAAGGTGGTATCAGAGCTCTAGGTTTATAGGTTCTATAAGTCATGAGTAAGTGTCTAGTAGAGTCTTGCGGATCGGTATGATGGCGTCCATACCTACCTTCGAGAGGCTACAAGACATTTAGGATATACTTCCCATCTTTCTTTCCTTATCGTGCGGCATTGATTCAGCTTGAAGCGTAACTATTTGAATTCTTTCCACGCATTCGTATACGCACATGAGCACTCGGTATCAGCTGTGCATCGCCGACTTGTGATTCTATGAACGAAGTTCGAGATGTGTATTCTGTGTTTTGGTGATGGGCCAGTCTGGAGGACTTGAGGCCATGGTTAGACCGCAACTTAAGCTTGGTAGCTTCAGTGGTAACTTGTACATTTGGACTTATATGTCCGGTAATGTCCCTGCGAGTGAAATTTTTGGCTCGATGAGCGGTAGAATGGTTTTGTGATGAGAATGATGAGATTGCGATATGTGTTCAGATTATTCGAATGTAACTAGAAGAATTTACTTGAAATGTAGCAAGGACTATGGGGTGTCTGATTTCTGTCTTGATTTGGCATATGGTCTCGAGTTATGGGTATGTTGAGGGATCTCTCATGTTGTTTAGTTGAGGAGTAAAGTAGATTCTAATATCTTGTTGATGAGTTCAGAATCAAGAAGATTAAGTGATTGCGTAGTAGTCGTGACTGTGGAAGGGTATAGAGAGATGACAGTTTGAGGCAGAGCAGGTAGGTTATCTCCTGCGAGGTGTCCTGAGGTGGTGTGGTCCTTATGATTTTTTGTAGAGAGTTCTCTTTTACCAGTGAATGATGTATGTTGCAATTTGAGTTTGGATAATTTGTGGGAGTTGGCTTGACTATTACAAGGGAGAATGCGAGATCTGCAGACGATTTGAGGTATTATATGGTTTGTGTTACATGGGCTTGCGAAGGATTTAGTTGAATTTCAGCGCGGAATTCTGGCAGCAATAAAGTATGGATATCGTGATGTTATCGATTGTTTTGTTCTATGGCTTCGATCCAAGCGGGGGAGTCTGCTATCGACGAGTGGATTGCACGGTTATGTGTTGTATTGGTTTCGATTTGAGGTATACTGGTGAATCGGTTATGACTTGCAGAAGTTGAGATTGAGGATAACTCAAGTAAGGGAATTTATGGATACGGGTTGTATTACACTCTATGGGTATATGGGAATCATAAAATAATTGATTGGTTATTCTCAAAGGATGTAGTGTTCATGGAGTAGGAATTTGCTCGGTTGCTTAGGTATGTGAGTTACTCTTTATTCCCTTAGGTGTTGGTGTGCTAATGGGGCACAGGTCGTTCGGTCCGTTTGGTCGGTTTAATTGAGATTTGATTAGAGTGGATGACTCTCGAGAATGGTTCTAATGGATTCAAGATTTATATGTAGCGATTTGGAATTTTCAAGATTTGTATATGGCTAGAAACTGAAAGTTACATTGGATGGTGTCGAGACTTGTGACAGTTTTTTTATCATTGTAGATTGTGCATTTCAGTATCAAGAAGGTGAAGGAAACAATTTTAGGTTCACATAAGGTCTCTTTAGAGTGAGTGTTCGGTTGTGGTGCCTTGGGGTGCTTAAGAGGGGAGTCAGCGGCTTATGTGCCTTAGGGCGTTATGGTTTTATACTAGGGTCTCTTGTGTGGTGAATTTTGGTTAGGGATCGTGGTGTTCTAGAAAGGAGAAGTATCAATCTGAAGGCAATTTCGAAAGGAGTTGGAGAAATAGGACAGCGTGGTAGTAGGTTGGGTTAGCACAGTAATGGGTATGATCGGTTCTCTGGGTACTTATGATGTGGCTATTCTCTACAGGTGTTTCGTGGCAATGCTCTTGGGTCTTGGCAACCTACGTGGATGGGTTGAGTTAGAGATATTCGGTTCTGATAGCTTGGTTGTGTGCAAATGTGTTTCAAAGAGTTCTCAATAGTTTTTACCACAGTTTGAGGAGTATATTTCCTACCGACGTGAGGAATATGATGTGTATTGGGATTTTCTCCAGGATGAGATCAAATGTAAGGTCCTTGGCTAATTGATTATATAGTTGTTTGTGACTCAGAGTGGACTATGAAGTTCTCGTATTTTTCATATGATGTCATGGTATTTGCGGTGTGTTGTGCGGGATTGAGATTTACGTGAGCGGGATCACAATTCTGTTTGGAAGCATAGACGGTTTCAGATGACTAGGTAAATGATATTACTATTTGGCATGGCTTGATGAGAGTACACATTTCAGAAGGGGCAGTGTGTTTTGATTTATGGATACTTTACTGGTATTACAGCACTCGTCTGGTTGATCGACTACTGACATTTAAATTTTTCTATGTGGCACGGAAGAATTTTAGAAGTATTCCTCATGGGATGATCATGTATGAGAGATGAATTAGACATTCTGGCGGTGGAGTTGGGATCAGACATGGTGATTCCTGTGTTCTATGGATTTGTAGACTGGAAGTTCTCAAGAGTAGGTTATTTCATGGTTGTGGACTGTGAAGTCATGGCCGAAGCTAGCTAAACGATAGTATGTGTTATGATTCAATCATTGTGGGCTTTCGAAGGGTTATTTATCCATGTGTGTGTGCCCGAAGTTGATTTGGGGGTCCATTAGTAGGCCCAATAGGGTGTGTATTCTACACCGAGCCGGATTGGTTGGCTCCATACTGCTATTGTTGAGAGATGTACCATTCGGTTGTTGTTTAACTTATTCGTGGTAAAAAATGATCTGTGAGTTACTCTTTTATGCTATGAGGAGTTGTGATTCATTGATTGTATGCACCCATGGTGCAGTTCTATTGGGGCCTTATAGCAGAATTCGCGCGAGATGGGTATTTGGGTGATGCATGAATGGTTGCGCATTGGTTATGTTCGTTCGGGTCTGTATGGCATTGTGTCATTTGCTTCTCAATGGTTATGGTAATGCACTGTGAGTACTTGATGTCGGATTGCACGTAGTTATTGATTTTGAGCATGGTGGCTGAGGTATTTCATATGGATCAATGTTTGGATGGGGTCGCGCATTGTGACATAGTTATGTTGAGATATGATCCTTTGTGTTAGATTCGTGTGTTATGGTTCTACGGTGTGTGATGGGTTCTCAGCATTGCGTTGGGGTGGTACCCGTCGAGCTTGCGGGACGGTTCTCTTGTTTGAGTCATTTTTGTGATTGAGTACATTTGGAATAATGCTTATTGGTGCATCGATTGCACGGGTTGCGGCTTTGGATAGTATTGGTGTGACATGTCAGTGGAGTAGCTGGTATTTGATAGGATGAAGTCTTAGGATCTAGGATGGGTGCTATCAGATTTGATTGTGGTATATTTGGAAGGATAATATCGAAAGTCGGCTTAGAAATTTGCTATGGCTCTTGTCGAAGGAGAGGGAGCTCCACGGCTGGTGGATCTGATGAATGGATACGAGTTTCTGAGTGTTTCTTTCATCATCGGTAGTGTACGAAGATTTTAGAATGGAGTCTTGTTTGATATGAGGTTTATTATCGGCATCGGGTTGTTTTGAGCAGCTACTGTGATTAGAAATCATTGCTTCGAGCATTTGAGCTATGTGGTATTTGAGTATTTGAGTTATGGTTATGGCTTTTGGTACAGCTTGTTCAGACTTATATAGTGTGTAGGTTGCGGGATTTAGGTTTTATAAAAAATTCCGGATGCTAGAAATTGGATTCGAAGGCATGTGGGCTAGATTGCATTGAGAAATTTCGGTTATGTTGTGTTATCGAACGTATATGGGATAGGGTGACGTGGGATCACCCCCGGGTATGTGCGTGGTAACATTATACGGCGGTTTGATGGCTTTGAGAACAACTCTGGACACGTTCGAGGACGAAAGTATGTTTAAGTGGGGGAGGATGTAACGACCCGACCAGTCGTTTTGAGCATTTGTACTTTGCTCGCTAGTTTACGAGCATGAGTAGCTTCGTATGATGCAGTATGACTTATGTGAATCGTCGATTTTGATTTTCAGGTTATTCGGAATCGAATTGGAAGAATGAATTTCATTGTTGAAGCTTTAAATTGGGAGAGTGACCAAGTTTGACTTTTTGTGAATTTGAACCCGGAACGGATTTTTGATGGTTCCTTAGCTCCGTTGAGTAATTTTGGACTTAGGAGCGCGCCCGGATTGTGATTCGGAGGTCCGTAGTGGAATTTGGCTTGAAATGGCGAAAGTTAAAATTTTGGAAAGTTTGACTGGAAGTGGACTTTTTGATATCGGGGTCGGAATCCGATTCTGGAAATTAAAATAGGCCTGTAATGTGAAATGTGACGTGTATGCAAAATTTGAGGTCAATCGGACGTAATTCGATAGATTTCGGCATCAGTTATGGAAGTTAAAGTTTCAAAGTTCATAAATTTCAATTTGAGCTGCGATTCATCGTTTCGATGTGGTTATTCGTGATTTGAGGCCTCGAGTAGGTCCGTATTATGTTATTAGACTTGTTAGTATATTCAGACGGGGTCCTGAGTGGACCGAATGAGTTTTGGACGAGGTTTTGGATCATTTTTCACTTCATGTGCAAAGTTGAAGGCTGCTGGTACTGGTATGATTGTACCTGCAGTTGGTTTGCCAGGTGCGAGGCCGTAGAAGCGACAAAGGCGTCGCAGGTGCGAGAATAGTGCTAGGTGAGGTAGACTGTAGAAGCGGAGATTTGGGCGCATATGCGATGCCGCAGGTGCAGAAGCTCGAGCGCAGGTGCGGAGTTGGAGGGTGTCAGCAGAGGTCACAGGTGCGATGTGATTTCTGCACCTGTGATGGCACAAATGTGGGCAGCGAGTCGCAGAAGAGGAAATGGTGAGGAAGCCGGCCAGCGCAGGTGCGAGGTGTTTCCGCAAAAGCAGTGGTCGCAGGTACGACGATTGTTTCGCAAATGCGGATGTGCTGGACAGGATGTTATATACAAGGGTTCGCGATTTTGGCTTCATTTTTACATTTTCAAGATCGGATTGAGGCGATATTTGGAGCAATTTTCACCATATGAATTGGGGTAAGTGTTCTATATTCGGTTTTGGTTATATTCCATGAATCTATCTTCGATTCTAGCTTTTGCTTGATGAAATTTAAAGAGGAAATTGGTGGGTTTGGCCTAAAGTTTCATAATATAAATTTTCGAGTTCTGAATATCGAATTGGAGTCGGATTTGAGTGAAACTAGTATGGCTGGACTCGTAATTGAATGGGTTATTGAATTGTGAAAATTTTGTCGGGTTTCGAGGTACGGGCCCGGGTTGGGCTTTTGGCCGATTTCGAGCTTTTGATTCAAGATTTGATCTTTCTCAATCGGGATTGGTTCCTTTAGCATTGTTTGATGTACTTGAGTTGTTTTTGGTTAGTTTCGAGCCGTTCAGAGG
>AWOL01S0114211.1:0-18685 GCA_000715115.1 Nicotiana otophora
TTTTCTAAGTATTTCTGAAGCTCAGAATCTGAAAGAAGGAAAAAATCACTCTTCCTCACTAAAGCATCATACTTGTGTTTACCAAGTTCAATCTTTGGATATGGTTTAGCCTGACAATCAAACTTGTATATTCCACACTCGGGGTTGCTAGAATTTGTGAAAGGAAACTTCATAACTCCAAGATTTCCACACTCGAATTCCTCGGTGCAGTTGGATTTGGAGTTACCTTGTAGTTGAGGTAGGTTAAAGATCAGTAAACAACACAAAAACAAGAAAGTAGAAGCCATACCATGTACTCCTATATGGAACAAGAAAAACAAGAAAATAAGAAAAGAAGGGTGTTAATGGTTTATTCTGCAATATTAACCTTGTTTTCTGGTTTAATTTTCTATCAGTTGCCTTGGAATTGGTTTACAAAGACTTTGAGGAAGGGAAACAAGATTCAAGGAGGGACAAGATGGAAGAATTTTCCACTCTTCTTCCTCATTGACTATAATGTAAAGACTTGACTTATTGACTCTTAATCTAAGAGATTTTTCTGCTTCTTTTTGTCTATTTTAAACAGAGTCTAATAAGCACGTACCTTCTTTCTGAAGCAGAAGGTAAGCATTTTGGATCATATGATATTTCCATTAGAGAAAGGGAAGTTGGTAAAACTATATCAGCTATGGGTAATTTTCTAGTGAACTGTAAAGGTAATCTGTTATCAACTAATCTGGAAAAAAACTTACCCAAACCTGTGAATATATGACGTATTCTTCTACCAACAAAGGTTGTGATGGAGTGATAAGTACCGTTTCATCCTTAATCAGATTTCTCGGGTTCAAGCCGTGGACATAGAGTTTCCTTTGTCAATGAGCACTTTAACCCCCACCCACGAACTCCCATGTGGAACTTACTGTCGCGAATCCAGATTTAGCCGGTCCCAATGTGGGTACCAGATATTGAGTGGGAAGCTAAGAAAAAATATTTTTAATTATTATGCAAGAGTTACTGGCTGTTTATGCACATACCATTATTTAGTTATAAGCATTCCACCGTACTATATATTTGATGGGATCTATCTCATTCAAAAGTCAAAGTAATAGGCATGTGTAGGGGCGGGCGTCGGTCGGTTCGGTTCGATTTTTATGAAATTCGGTTCGATTTTATCGGTTTTCGGTTTTCCATTTGATACACCAATAAAGAACCGAAATTAGTTCGGTTTGTATGGTTTTTACTAGTTCGGTTCGGTCGGTTTTCGGTTCGTTTCGGTCGGTTTAAACTTGCCCTATTAGGATTTTTCTTCAGTCTTTTTTTTTTTTAATTTCTATAACTAAAATAAGTTTTAAAAGTTAACTTTTTCTACAATTGACTTATTTAATTAAAATAGTAGCAGCAATTTAATAAACGGCAATCTTATACCAAGCAATGAACAAAAGTATAATGTACAGAATCAACAATAGGATATCAATTAATCTGATGCTTCTGCCTTTTATGCTAAATCACTTAAAAACAAAGGTTAGAAAAATGCCTAAAAAATACTTTAACGCCTACTAATTCAACCAAAACAAATGTATATAAAAGAAAACTAGGCAGGGAAAGATTAGCTTACACAACTAAAAATGAACTTAAAGCTTTCCTTTTCTTATTCTTCTCCCTTTCAAATCATTTCCACTCTAATACGCCCATTTTATCGTCAAGAATGCTTTAGATTAGTTTGTTAGAAAAATACTTTACCTTAGTCATATTTCCATAATGAACCGCAAACCGACCGAAAAACCGAACCGAAAAAAATGAAATTATCGATTTGGTCGGTTTTTCCGGTTTGGTCGTTATTATGCCCACCCCTAGGCATGTGCATAAGGAAAATACTTGGCTGAGAATTTCTTTGGTTTGCCAGCCAACTTTGTTGAATTGTTAACATTTAAGAAAAAGAAGAAAAAGTGTGTGCAAATTGTCAAATATAGACTTCAGAAAGTGATGCTTCGGCTATAAAAGGAGAGATCCGGATCTCATTTCTATACATCAACAAAGAAAAAGAAAGAGTGAGGTTTTACAGATACGGTATAAGAAAATAGTCTGTGAGAAAAATAGAGAGTGAGCGGTATTATAGTGAGGTGGGAATATCAAAAGAGGGTTATTTCTTTTGAGTGTTGTAATGGTCTCTGGAGTATTTTACTCGGACCTACAAAGTATAAAATTCATTGCTATTTATTGTCGGTAGTACTATACTCGGTGGAAAAAAAAAAGTCTGGAGTAAAGTACGATGTAGTAAAATTCAACAGAGATAGCAGTTTCTCAACATGGAAAAGAAGGATAAGGGATTTGCTCATCCAACAAGGATTACACAAGGTACTAGATATTGATGCCAAAAAGCCCGATACTATAAAAGCTGGGGATTGGGCTGACTTGGATGAAAGGGCTGCTAGTGCAATCAGGTTGTACTTATCGAATGATGTGGTAAATAACATCATTCATGAAGACACCGCATATGGCATTTGGACAAGGTTGGAAAGCCTATATATGTCCAAAACGGTGACAAATAAATTGTACCTGAAGAAGTAGTTATACGCCCTACACATGGGTGAAGGTATGAATTTTGTCACATTTAAATATATTTAACGGACTAATCACACAGCTCGCTAACCTCGGAGTGAAAATCGAGGAAGAAGATAAAGTCATCTTGTTATTGAAATCATTGCCATCTTCATACGATAATTTGGCAACAACCATTCTGCACGGTAAGACTATTTGAGTTGAAAAATGTCACATCGACTCTTCTACTCAATGAGAATATGAGAAAAAGGCCTGAAAATCAAGGACAGCCTCTCATCACAGAAGGTAGAGGCAAGAGTTATCAAAGGAGTTCGAGCAACTATGGTAGATCCGGAGCTCATGAGAAGTCTACGAACCAATCCAAATCAAGAGCCAGAAATTGCTACAATTGTGATCAACCAGATCACTTCAAAATAGATTGCCCAAATCCAAGGAAGGGAAAAGGTGAAAGCAGTGGCCAGAAAAATGACGACAACACAACCGTCATGGTTCAAAATAATGATAATGTTGTCCTCTTTATAAATGAGGAAGAAGAATGACGAACAATTTTGAGCTTAACAGCTAGCCTAGATCTTGAAGTGGAGTAGTTGGATGTGAAAACTGCACTTCTTCATGGAGATTTGGAAAAGAAGATTTATATGGAACAGCCAGAAGGATTTAAAGTAGCTAGAAAGAAACACATGGTGTGGAGATTTGAAAAAGGAGATTTATATGGAGCAGCCAGAAAGATTTGAAGTAGTTAGAAAGAAACACATGGTGTGCAAATTGAATAAGAGTCTTTATGGATTGAAGCACCCATTCATGAAAAGTCAAAACATACATAAAGACCTATTATGATCGATGTGTATACTTCAAAGATTTTCTGATAACAACTTTATTATATTATTCTTGTACGTGGATGACATGTTGATTGTAGGACAAGACAAGGAGCTGATTGTAAAGTTGAAAACAAATTTGTCTAAGTCATTTGATATGAAGAATTTGGGCCCAGCACAACAAATTTTGGGGATGAAGATAGTTCGAGAGCGAGTAAACAGAAAGTTGTGGCTATCTCAGGAGAAGTATATTGAACGCGTACTGCAACGCTTCAACATGAAAAGTGCTAAGCCAGTCAGCACACCTCTTGTTGGTCATCTGAAGTTGAGCAAGAGGATATGTCCTACAACAGTGGAGGAGAAAGGGAACATGGCTAGAGTTCCTTATTCTTCAGCAATCGGAAGTTTGATGTATGCAATGGTATACACCAGACCTGATATTGCTCATGCAGTTGGTGTTGTTACTTGGAAAGGAACATTGGGAAGTCGTCAAGTGGATACTCAGGTACCTAAGAGGTATTGTAGGAGATTGCTTGTGTTTTGAAGGATCTGATACAACCTTGAAAGGCTATACACATGTTGATATGGCAGGTGACATTGATAACAGAAAATCCACTACTACATATTTGTTTACATTTTCAGAGGGAGCTATATCATGGCAATCAAAGTTGCACAAGTGTGTTGCACTCTCTACAACTGAAGCAGACTATATTGTCGTTACTAAAGCTGGCAAGGAGATAATTTGGCTAAAACGATTCCTTCGAGAGCTTGAACTACATCAAAACGAGTATGTCATCTATTGTGACAGTCAAAGTGCAATAGACCTGAGCAAAAATACCATATATCATGCAAGGACAAAGAAAATTGACTTGAGATATTACTATATTCAAGAAAGAATAGAGAATGCATCTATACAGGTCAAGAAGATCCATACAAGTGAGAATCCTTCGAATACGCTGACCAAGGTGGTACCAAGAGACAAGTTCAAGCTATGCAAAAAACTTGTCGACATGCACTCAAACTAGAATGCAATTATACCTCCTCTAGATGAATGAGACTGGAGAGGGAGATTGATGGAGTTAATCTCATTCAAAAGACAAAGTAATAGGCATGTGCCTAAGGAAAATACTTGGCAGAAAATTTCTTTGGTTTGGCAGCCAACTTTGTTGAATTGTTAATATTGAAGAAAAAGAAGAAAAATGTGTGCAAATTATCAAATATAGTAGGCTTTAGAGAGCGAGACTTCGACTATAAAAAGAGAGTTTTGGCTCTCATTTCTACACACCAACAAAGAGAAAGAAAGAGTGAGATTTCACGGATAGGGTATAAGAAAATAGTATGTGAGAAAAATAGAGGAGTGAGCGATAATATAGTGAGGTAGGAATATCAAAAGAGGGTTATTTCTTTTGAGTGTTGTAGTGAACTTTAGAGTATTTTACTCAGAAATACAAAGTGTAAAATTCCTTACTATAGTGATATCAGTTGCTCATCTCGGGGTCGTTGTTTTTTCCCTTATTTAAAAGAGTTTTCCACTTAAAATTTTGGTGTCGTTGTCACTCTTTTATTTTTGTTAATTACTGTATCTCTGTGCTACGTTATTATTCCGCTTTTTATTATCGTAAATATTATTTATGTGGGGGACCGTAAACAACATTTGCTATCAAATGTTTTGAGTGGAGTGAATGATATTCATTAATCATTATAAGCAATCTCAAAGCTAAGACAACATGGTAAATGTGTAAGCTCATTAAATGAAGAGGTATATCTTCTATCTCGACCAATTCTCAGCTTCCAGGATGAACAAGCTATAGATTATTTTGATTCTACCAAGAGAAAGGCAGAAGAAGACAATGACAAAAATGAAGGTTTTCCTTCCTGGACGTCGAGCCAAACTACAGTGAACATAACAGTCTACGGATTATAAGTTAGCGCAGAGAGCACCTCCATTTCAATAGTTAGAATCCTCTGCATTAGAAACTGTACTTAATAGTTTGAACAGATGTCGTGGAAACACATATGGAAGGTAAATGTTCCATACAAGGTGGCATGATTTCTTTGGCTGGTTGCAAAGGAGGCTTGTTTAACTCAAGAAAATATGAAGACAAATGTCGAACGTACATTGGTTCTAAAGGACGTGTGACATGTACCTGATTTGGGGATGAACTTGATCTCGTGAATTACTTTAGACCGAGATAGATACGAGAACTATTTTGCAAATCAAAAGTAGAGACTCATCAAGGGATCATTGGTGATTGCAAAGGGAGTTGCTCGTGGAACGTTGTACATGACAAATGCAGAAATATGCCAAGGTGAATTAAACACGGCACAAGATGAGATTTCTGCAGATTTGTGGCACAAAAGAATGGGTCATATGAGCAAGAAGGGATTGCAGATTCTTGCTAGGAAATCACTCATATCTTTTGCCAAAGGTACAACGATAAAATCTTGTGACTACTATTTATTTGGTAAGCAGCATAGAGTCTCATTTGAGACAACGTCTGAAAGAAAATTAAATATGCTTGATTTAGAATATTTTGATATTTGTGGTCCAATTGAAATTGAATCAATGGGTGGTAACAAATATTTCGTTACTTTTATTGATGATGCTTCACGAAAATTATTGGTTTATATTTTGAAAACCAAAGATCACGTGTTTTAAGTTTTCTTGAAGTTTCATTCTTTGGTGGAAAGAGAGATGGGTCGAAAGCTAAAGCGTCTACGAAGTGACAAAGGAGGTGAGTATAGTTCAAGGGAATTTGAAGTGTATTGTTCAAGTCATGAGATCAGACATGAAAAGACAGTTCCTGAAACCTCATAGCACAATAGCGTAGCCGAGAGGATGAATCGCACCATTGTTGAGAAGGTGAGAAGCATGCTCAGAATGGCTAAACTACCTAAGTAATTCTGGGGTGAAGCTGTTTAGACAACCTATTACCTAATAGGAGTCCATCAGTTTCATTGGAGTTTGACATCCCAGAGAGAGTTTGGACCAACAAGAAAGTGTCTTCCTCACATCTAAAGGTGTTCGATCGCAGAGCTTTTGCACATGTACTAAAGGAGCAGAGAACAAAGCTACATAAAAAATTGGTTCCCTGCATATTCATCGGATATGGAGATGGAGAGTTTGGGTACAGATTGTGGGATACTGTAAAGAAGAAGGTCATTAAAAGCACATATGTAATCTTCCGAGAAAGTGAAGTTGGAGTTGTGGATGATCAGTCAGAAAAGACAAAGAATGGTATAATCCCTAATGTTGTTACCATTCCTTCTTCTTCTAACTATCCCATAAGTGTAGAAAGTACGACCGACGAGGTTGCCGAGCAGGGGGAGCAACCTGATAAGGTTATTGAGCAGGAGGAGCAACTTGATGATGATGTCGAGCAAGTGGATCACCCCACTCAGGGAGAAGAACAACCTCAACATCTGAGGAGATTAGAAAGGCCAAGAGTAGAGTCATGTGGGTACCCTTCCATAGAGTATTTCCTCACCACTGATGAGGGGGAGCCAGAAAGTCTTAAGGAGGTGATATCCCATCCAGAAAACAACCAGTGGATGAAAGTCATGCAAGAAGAGATGAAATATCTACAGAAAAATGGCACGTACAAGCTGGTTGAACTTCCAAAGGGTAAAAGACCACTCAAATGTAAGTGGGTCTTTAAACATCAAAAAGATGGAAATGGTAAGCTGGTTAGATACAAAGCTCGATTGGTGGTTAAAGGCTTCGAACAGAAGAAAGGTATTGATTTTGACAAAATTTTCTCATATGTTGTCAAAATGTCTTCTATTCGAACAATTTTGAGCTTAACAGCTAGCCTAGATCTTGAAGTGGAGCAGTTGGATATGAAAACGGCCTTTCTTCATAGAGATTTGGAAAAGGGGATTTATATGGTGCAGCCAGAAGGATTTGAAGTAGCTAGAAAGAAACACATTGTGTGCAAATTGAATAAAGAGTGTTTATGGATTGAAGCAGGCACCAAGGTAGTGGTATATGAAGTTTGACTCATTCATGAAAAGTCAAAACATATATAAAGACCTATTATAATCGATGTGTATACTTTAAAAGATTTTCTGATAAGAACTTTATTATATTATTGTTGTATGTGGATGAAATGTTGATTGTAGGACAAGATAAGAAGTTGATTGCAAAGTTGAAGAGAAATTTGTCTAAGTCATTTGATATGAAGGACTTGGGCCTAGCACAACAAATTCTGGGGATGAAGATAGTTCGAGAGCGAACAAACAGAAAGTTGTGGCTATCTCATGAGAAGTACATTGAAAGCATACTGCAACGCTTCAACATGAAAAGTGCTAATTCAGTCAGCACGCCTCTTGTTAGTCATCTGAAAGTGAGCAAGAATATGTGTCCTACAACAGTGGAGGAAAAAGGGAACATGGCTAGAGTTCCTTATTCTTCAGCAGTCGGAAGCTTGATGTATGTAATGGTATGCACCAGTCCTAATATTTCTCATGCAGTTGGTGTTGTTACCTGGAAATTAACATTGGGAAGCAGTCAAGTGAATACTCAGGTACCTAAGAGGTATTGTAGTAGATTGCTTGTGTTTTGAAGGATCTGATCCAATCTTGAAAGGCTATACAGATGTTGATATGGCAGGTGACATTAATAACAGAAAATCCACTACTACATATTTGTTTACATTTTCAGGGGGAGCTATACCATGGCAATCGAAGTTGCAGAAGTCTGTTGCACTCTCTACAACTGAAGCAGAGTATATTGCCATTACTAAAGCTGGCAAGGAGATGGTTTGGCTGAAAAGATTCCTTCGAGAGCTTGGACTACATAAAAACAAGTATGTTGTTTATTGTGACAGTCAAAGTGCAATAGACCTGAGAAAAAATACCATATATCATGCAAGGACGAAGCATATCGACGTGAGATATCACTAGATTCGAGAAAGAATAGAGGATGGATCTATACATGTCAAGAAGATCCATAAAAGTGAGAATCATTTGAATATACTGACCAAGGTGGTACCAAGAGACAAGTTTGAGCTATGCAAAGAACTTGTCGGTATGCACTCAAACTAGAATACAATTCTACCCCCTCTAGATGAATGAGACTAGAGGGGGAGATTGATGGAGTCCATCTCATTCAAAAGCCAAAGTAATAGGCATGTATTAGATTTAGAGACTAAAATTTCCAGAAAACTTTCTTTTTCTCTGTATTGATAACGCACTGTACATCCTCTTTATACAAGTTTGTAATGTAAACTCAATAAATAAAAAACGAAAATTGTATTTACACTTGTCCTATTCTTATTCAATAAAATCTAACTATACTAACAAACTATATTCTCTCCCACATGCCAAAGAATTGATCACGTGTAGGCATCTTCTAGAATTATTCTTTTCTGATTGTTGGCCAAGGAAGTATTTGGAGGGTCATGATTTAATCCATAAATGTTGTGTTTAAAGGCCATAATCTGTCCACATGTTCCTTTGTTTGTCTGAGAAGACCAAGTTTGACCAGGCCATATTTTAGAGTTAGGCTTCACTTTACTCTTTCTATTCGATACACACGAAGCCTCACACGACCCCTCTTTCTTCTTCATCTTCAATCCTATGTTGTGTGACTCCATAGCTTGATTGCTTTTATGTAATCCATTCTGAGAATCAATCTCATCATGATTCTTAGCAATCCCCCCCCCCCCAAGTTGGAGGGGAAGGAACTGATACCCAACTTGCAAAGAATAGATCTGTGGGAAGGTCCAGCTAGAGATTTGGTAAAGAGATCTGTCAGTTGCAAGGTCGATGGAACATAGGAAAGAGAAATCAGCCCTGAGAGAAACTGTTGGCACACAAAATGGCAGTCCAGCTCGACATGCTTTGTGCGTTCGTGAAAAAATGGGATTTCGAGCTATGTGAATGGTTGTTTGACTGTCGGAGTGCAAAGAAATCGGTAAACATGGAGAAAGAGATAGATCCTCAAGCAAGCGAGTCAACTAAGTCAACTCAGCAGTGACTTTCCTCATCGATCTATATTCAGCCTCGGCGGAGGAAAGTGAGATAGATGGTTGTTTCTTTGACTTCCACGAGATAGGAGAGCCGCCTAAACTGATGTAGAAACCACTGATAGATTGTCTAGAATCTGGGCATGAGGCCCAATCCGCATTACAGTAAGTAATTAAGGAGAAAGATTATGAGCCATTCAAAAACAAACCTTGCCCCGGATCAAGGCGTAGATAGCTCAAAACTCGAAGAGCAGCAGAGAAATATCCCACACAAGGTCTTTGCATGAACTGACTTAAAATCAGAACAGCAAAAGAAAGATCAGGCCCTGCGTGGGTAAGATAGTTTAATTTTCCAACGAACCTTCGATAGATTATAGGATCAGTTAGTGGAGAACCTGAATCAGCAGATAACTTGGAACAAGGATCAAGAGGGGAGGAAGCTGAAGGCAGTTGATTGCAATCAAATTCTGCCAGCAAGTCTAAGGTAAATTTCCTTTGACTTACTATAATGCCATTGTTTTCGCGTAGAATCTCCATCCCCAGAAAGTAATGTAATTCCCCTAGGTCCTTGATTCGAAATTCAGCATGTAAGAAAGTTTTTAATTCTGATAGTTATGTAGGATTGTTACCTGTGAGTAGGATGTCATCCACATATACTACCACAATAGAAACAAGATCCCATATCTTCTTAAAAAATAATGAGTAATCATTGAGTGAAGAAGAATAACCTTTAAAACTCAAGGCTCCAGCAAGTCTGGCATACCACTGCCTAGATGCCTACTTTAAGAGTATAGAGATTTTCTTAATTTGCACACAAGATTGGGACTAGAAGGTGTGAGACCTGCAGGGAACTTCATATAAACTTCTTCCTGTAGATCACCATGTAGAAAGGCATTGCTAACATCTAATTGTGCAATGCTCCAGTCTCTTTTGACTGCAATAGCCAACAAACACCTGATTGTGGTCATTTTGACCACTGGTGAGAAGGTCTCATTGTAATCAATTCCTTCTCTCTGAATATCCCATCTAATCACCAGTTTAGCCTTCAATCTCTCAATTATCCCATCTGCATTATGCTTTACCTTGTATACCCATTTACAAGGCAAAGCCTTTCTCCCCTTTGGTAAAGGCACTACCTCCCAGGTTTGATTTGTTTGTAAAGCCTTAATTTCTGAATCCATTGCTTTTTTCCATCCTGGATGAAGTGATGCTTGAGTAAAACTAGTGGGCTCAGTCACAGTAGAAATAGACTTTAACAATTATTGATTCTGAAATGATAAGGCAGTAAAGGAAAAACTAGAAGGTTGTGAGGGTTGTGTGAAACAGGCAGAGGATACATATGTGAGGTAAATATTGTTTCAAACATAGTCTTTCAGATGTTCAGGGAATTTAGTCACTCTTTCTGATTTTCTAACTGGTAAAAGAGAATTAGGAACTGGACTACTAAGAAGATGGTGAGAAGTTGAGCTAGGACTAGGAGAAGGTAAGCTATGTTGAGAAAGTGGCTGAGTTGAGCATGGGAAGAGGTAAGCAGTGAACTAGGAGAAGATTGGTTAATGTCTTGTGGCTCATGAACAAGTGATTTTGGTAAGTAAAGAGTCTTGTCATTGGGAATAATTGTGTCAGGTGGAGTAGGAAAGATAGGCAAAGGTTTTGGTGCTTGATTGTGAAAAGGGAAATTAGTTTCATGGAACTGTACATCTCTAGACACCACAATCTTTCTGTTGTCTAGTTCCAAAAGCTTGTACCCTTTCTATCTGGGAGGGTACCCTAAAAACACACATGCCTTAGCTCTTGGTTCAAACTTGCCCTTGTTTTGTGCTAAAGTAGATACATAACATAGGCAGCCAAAAGTCCTCAAATCTGTATAATCATGGAGTTCTCCAAAAATCACCTCATATGGTGTCTTTCCTTTAAGTACTCTAGAAGGAATCCTATTAATCAGATGTGTTGTTGTTAGCACACATTCTCCCCAGTAAGATGTAGGTACCTTTGACTGAAACTTTAAGGCCCTTGCTATTTCTAGCAAATGCATGTGTTTGTTTTCAACCACCCCATTTTGTTGAGGGGTGGCAACACAGGATGTTTGGTGCAGTATGCCTTGAGAGGTCAAGTATTCAGAATGTACAGAACATTTCTCTAATTCCATTGCATTATCTGACCTGATTACCTTCACCTTTACATCAAACTGTCTTTCAACCATCTTCAAAAAATATTGTAAGACACTGAATGCATTACTTTTTGCAGTCAACAAGTATGTCCATGTTGCCCTACTGAAGTCATCAACTATAGTCAAAAAGTATTTGTATTCATTATAAGTAGAAACTTTGTAAGGTCCCCAGGTATCTATGTGGATTAGTTCAAATATTCGTTTTGTTGAAGTATGACTTATTAGAAAATGTTTTTGAGTTTGCCTTGCCAAAGGACATACATCACAAGAATAGTTTGAATTAGGAAGAAATAAAATAGTACTGATATTTTTCATTGCATGGAAAGGCAAATGCCCCAATCTATTGTGCCATAACATTACATCATATACAAATTTAGCAGAAGAAACTGAAACTGAATTGTGCTCTTTAGACAATAGAGAAACATTTGATTGAAAGAAATTCTTAAACTTGGTACTACATGGCCTAAGCAAATATAGTCCTTCTTTGACTTCACCAAAAGCTTGAGGTCTCTTCATTAAAGAGCCCTACAAGAGACATTCAATATGAGTAAGAAGTAATGAACATTTAAACCCGTATGTGAGTTTGTGAACAGATAATAGGTTGAACTTGAAACAAGGAACATGTAGCACATTTTCTAGGACAAGATATGAAAAAATAGGTACACTACCTGAATGAGTAACTTTGACCTGATATGAATTAGGTAGATTAACAATAAGAGGCATAGGGAGTGAAGTTAAAGACTTAAAATCTTTAGGATCATAACACATATGTTCTGAAGCACCTGAATCTATGATCCAGATATTAGTGTTATAAAAGAGAAAATTAGAAACTAAGTTATTGAAAGCAATACCAGCTATAGAATTTGCATTGATATCTGCTCCAGTTCCTGTTGAGGTGTCCTGATGAACCTTGACCTGCTTGAGCAAATTCACAAGCTGAAAAAATTGATACTTGGACAGGTTCTGTGTTAAATTAACTCCATCAATCTCCATTGGTTGTGGCTCCTCCCCTGATATTGTTGCATTTCCCCTTATTGGTCCCTGAAATTTCTTGTTCTTGTTGAACTTGTAATCAGAAGGATATCCCACAAGTTTGTAGCAATATCATATCACATGGTTTGTCATTTTGCAATAAGTGCAAAATTGCTTTGGTTTCTTTCCTTTGTAGCTAGGGTTCCCTGCACTCTGTGTGTAGTTCCTTGAATTTCCTGTAAACTTCTGAGTTGATTGCACTTGGCTTCCATTTGTCATAGAGTATCCTTGGCTTCCTTCCATAAAAGATGAACCTCCTGAGGAAAATTGATTGTAAACAGGGATTTCCCTCTGATTCTCATCCTGCAATAATAGTGAGTAAGCATGATTAATAGTAGGAAGTGGATTAATCATCAAGATGTTTCTCCTAGCCTGAGCATAGGTCTTATCCAACCCCATAAGAAATTGAATGAGCCTCTCATCTTCCAAAGATTTGGCTAACTTCTTCTTTCCTCCATACACACATGCACAGCTACAGTTTGTATGAGTATTAAGAGAATCAAGTTTATCCCATAACTTCTTAATGTTTGTGTAATAGCCTGCAATATCATTAGTTCCCTGCACTAAATCATTTAATTCCTTTTGCAGATGGAATAACTTAGCATCATTTGACTGACCAAATCTCTCTTCAAGATCAGTCCATAGATCCAAGGCTGTTTTGGAATAGATAACAGATTCAGCTATCTCTTTTGCCAAAGAGTTCAACAACCAAGATGTCACCATGTCATTGCATCGATTCCACTGTTGGAAATCCTTAGAGGTGACTGCTGGTGCTAAGCAAGTCCCATTGATAAAACCCAATTTGTTTTTGGCTAACAAGGCTATGAGGACAGATCTACGCCAAGCCTGATATCATTTGCCATCAAAATAGGAATTCACCAGGTTCATACCTGGTGCATCAGATGAATGCAGAAAATAAGCATGGTTGGAGTCATACTGAGCTCCAATTCCAGCTGATGTTGCTGCAACTTCAGTGTTATCCGGCATGGTTTTATTATAAGTATCGAATGAAGGAAGAAGGAAGAAGAAATGAGATTCAAATTTGAAGATGAACAAGAAGCTTTCAAGGCTCTGATACCATATTAGATTTAGAGACTAAAATTTCCAGAAAACTTTCTTCTTCTCAGTATTGATAACGCACTGTACATACTCTTTATATAAGTTTGTAATATAAATTCAATAAATAAAAAAAGAAAATTGTATTTACACTTTTCCTATTCTTATTCAATAAAATCTAACTATACTAACAAACTATATTCTCTCCCACATGCCAAAGAATTGATCACGTGTAGACATCTTCTAGAATTATTTTTTTTTGATTGCTGGCCAAGGATGTATTTGGAGGGTCATGATTTAATCCATCAATGTTGTGTTTGAAGGCCAGGATCTGTCCACGTGTTCCTTTATTTGTCTGAGAAGACCAACTTTGATCAGACCATATTTTAGAGTTAGGCTTTACTTTACTTTTTGTATTCGATACACACGAAGCCTCACACGACCCCACTTTCTTCTTCATCTTCAATCCTCTGCTATGTGACTCCATAGCTTGATTGCTTTTATGTCATCCATTCTGAGAATCAATATCATCATGATTCTCAACAGCATGTGCCTAAGGAAAATACTTGGCTGAGAATTTCTTTGGTTTGACAGTCAACTTTGTTGAATTGTTAAAATTGAAGAAAAAAAGGAAAAGTGTGTGTAAATTATCAAATATAGTAGGCTTCAGAGAGTGGGGCTTCGACTATAAAAGGAGAATTTTGGCTTTCATTTCTACACACCAACAAAGAGAAAGAAAGAGTGAGGTTTCACGGATACGGTATAAGAAAATAGTATGTGAGAAAAATAGAGAGTGAGCGATATTGTAGTGAGGTGGGAATATCAAAAGAGGGTTATTTCTTTTGAGTGTTGTAATGGTCTTTGGAGTATTTTACTCGGAAGTACAAAGTGTAAAATTCCTTGCTATAGTGATATCAGTTGCTCAACTCGGGGCCGTGGTTTTTACCCTTATTCAAAAGAGTTTTTCACTTAAAAATTTTGATGTCGTTGTCACTCTTTTATTCTTGTTAATTACCGTATCTCAGTGCTACGTTATTATTCCGCTTTTATTACCGTAAATATTATTTATGTGGTAGACCGTAAACAATATTTGTTGTCAAATGTCTTGAGTGGAGTGGATGATATTCATTAATCATTATAAGCAATCTCAAAGCTAAGATAACATGGTAAATGTGTAAGCTCATTAAATGAAGAGGTATATCTTGTGTCTGGACCAATTCTCAGCTTCCAGGATGATCAAGCTATAGATTGATTTGATTCTACCAAGAGAAAGGCAGAAGAAGACAATGACAAAAATGAAGGTTTTCTTTCCTGGACGTCGAGCCAAACTACAGTGAACATAACAGTCTACGGATTGTAAGTTAGCGCAGAGAACACCTCCATTTCAGTAGTTAGAATCCTCTGCATTAGAAACTGTACTTAATAATTTGAACAACGGTCGTGGAAACACATATGGAAGGTAAATGTTCCATACAAAGTGGCATGATTTCTTTGTCTGGTCGCAAAGGAGGCTTGTTTAACTCAAGAAAATCTGAAGAGGAGGGGAATGTAACTGTGTTCTAATTTCCATTTGTGTGGAAAATTTTGAGAAAGCCATCTGTTTCTAAATTGCAAAATGACTGCACAATTATGGGACATCTTTCTAGCAATGATAGGCCTGAGTGGGACAATGCCAATGGAAACTTTGGCGGATTTGAATGATCAACAGACCAGAAAAGAAGAAAAGGGCAACCTGGTGCACTAAACTCCCTCTATGTGCGGGGTCCGGGGAAGGGCCGGACCACAAAGGTCTATTGTATGTTGTCTTACCCTGTATTTCTGCGAGAGGCTATTTCCACGGCTTAAGCATAATTCCAGCTTGCATATGGTGAACTGTCTGGATGGAGAGGAATTCAAGATATTTTGATGATAAAAGCAACTCAATCCACAAGATAAAACTAATTGTATTATACTGTTCTATTTCTGGTGTATACAGGAATATATGGATGATACTGAATCTCTATTAGAAGTACTTAGAGTCTCTATAAGGTAGAAGATACTTTTTGGTAGTTCATACCTTTTTGCTTCCTATACTTTGTAATTATGGCCCACACAGCCTTTTGTGTTTTTAATAATATAAAACTTGTTACCATTTCCCAAAAAATAAAAACTGCACTTAATAGAAACATACAAAGAAAGAGATAATCTGGTGATTCCTTTACAGATGATGCAATGGGTGTGAGTACATATTTGTATCAAGTACTTTTAGATGAAAGCAAAGCGTGTAAAAGTTTCACCCGCTAATACTACTGCTGCCACAGCTACTAAGCCACTTTTCAGTTACAGAAATTGGTGAAGGTTGCATTTGCCTCTTCTTCAGCAGTACAACATTATCGGTTGCAGGAGAAGGAGGGACCTTTTCACTTTCAGGTTCAGTGTCATTGACAATTTCTTCCTTTATCTTCTCATCTTTGATATCATCAGCGTGTTGAATATGTTTTAGCGTCTCCAGTACTTCATCCATTGTCGGTCTGAAGTCCTTCTCAAGCTGCAAGCATTGAAAAGCTAGCTCTGCTACTGAGGTAGTCATTCTCCTAACTTCTGCATCTGATGTGAATCCCAGCGACGGATCAATCAACTCATCGAATGCACACTTTTGAATCTTCTTCATTGCTAAGTTAGCCAAATTGATCTCATGTCGATGCCTTGTAATATCAACAGCAGGCATTGATGAGATAAGTTCAACAAGGACAACACCAAAGCTATAAACATCACTTTTATTAGTGAGCTGGTAACATTCATGATATTCTGGATCGACATATCCTGCTGTCCCTTGAGGAGCAGTTGAGACATGAGTAGCATCATTAGGAAAAAGTCTTGAAAGCCCAAAATCTGCAACTTTGACACAACAATTGTCGTCGAGGAGTATGTTGCTAGTCTTCACATCGCGGTGTATTATGTCAGATGCATGGAGGTAAGCCAACGCACAAGCAGTTTCTACAGCAATATTTATACGGATAGGCCACGCAAGGAATCCGTCCTTTGCTCTATCACCGTGCAAGTGATCAGCCACTGTTCCATTGGAAATGTATTCGTAAACAAGGAGGAGTTCACGGCTATGCTTTGGTGTGCAACCGTAAAGGGTAACAAGATTCCGGTGCCTTAGGCGAGTGAGAATTTCAATTTCATTCTTAAACTGCTCCATTCTCTTGCAGTTGTGCTCATAAAGTCTCTTCACTGCAACTTCTCTCCCATCCCTAAGTTTACCTAGTAAGGAATGTACAAATTAAGTAAGCTGTATAAATTTAGTTACCTATTCGTGTCATTCGAACATCTATTTTTGCTTTCAAGATTCTTACCGTAGTAAACAGTTCCAAAACCTCCATCTCCTAGTTCTCTGGAGGAATCAAATTTACTAGTAGCTTCTTCAAGTTCAGTGTACGAGAAGACCGGGATGCCATAATTACTACCTCCCTCATAGTCATAATTTGAGGAAGGATCAGAAAATTTGTTTCTTGATGGGAAGAATAAACAACCTTTGTGTTCGTTCTTGTAACGACAGACAATAAAGGCGACCACCAAGATTATTAACAGTAATGTTCCACCTAAAACTGAAAAGAAGACAAAAATGAAAGTAAACAAGATGTTGGAACTATGATCAAATGTCAAATTCAGGGATAATAATATAGCACTAACTTACCTGAGCCAAGAATCAGTCCCAACTTATTTTTCCCTGAAAATGAGGTAATGTCAGACAAATCATGGAGGAGGTAGTACAGAAAAGCAATGATCTGCATCTGACAAGGAAGAAAAGAGAACATATAAAATGTTTCAGTGGATAGAAATGGATATACAAGGACATGCATTTTTGAATAAAAATATTGGTTTTGGATCAGTAGGCAACTGCTTGCGGATATGCCAAACGATCCAAGTGTTAGTAAGACACTGACCTCCTCTAGTGCCACATTTTGAACAAGCATCAGAAAATCCCTATATGAGTAAAACTCCATAGATCAAAATCTTAGACAAGTTAGAACTCTTTGACCTTGAACTTTCTTCAGGCAATTGAATAAGTGAAAGAGTCACCTACAGTCTCACTTTTCAAGTATTATCTTATGTTCCCAGTCATACATAGCATGGAACATTTGACAACATCATAGAAATCTTTGTAAGTCAAAGATTCTTATGTAGAATGCATTTAACTAGATAGTATTGGAAGAAAGATAGGATCAAAAGGTTGAAACAGTGTAGGCACACAATCAATTAGGGATGTTCGTAGGTCGGTACGATACGTTATTTAGTCATTTCGGTTCGGTATTTTCGGTATTCGATTTCTTAAAATGCTATACCAATACCATACCTAATTACATTCGGTATGGTTAGGCTTTTCTCCTTCCGGTTTCGATTAATTCGGTTCGCTAATTTCGGTTTATGTGGCTTGAATATTAACTAGTGTACAAAGTCATAGGCTGTAATATTCTTAATTAAAATACTCAAGGAAAACGTTCTAAACTCACTTGAATGTTGACAAAATCTTTATCCAAAATCATCAAGTATCAACTAAGAGAAAAAAGGTACATAAAGAAATACATTTAATCATTGGAAATATCATGTTACTTGCATAGAGTTAATTGTTGAAATTAGAGAATACAACAAGGACTAACACTACAAGAAAATTGCAAATTGCATGGAGATTTTCTCGGGGATTATACGGAAAACAAGAGTAACGGAGTAAGAAACACCTCAAACCGTTGAAATATTACGTTAAACTGCTTGGCAATCTAGAGAGTAAGAATTAGAATTTGCATCCTACCGTGTTCCTCCATTTTCCTAAAGAAGTACATGGGCTTTAGTGTCAACCTCAACATGAATGCCAAAGAAATGTATTGTGTAACTTAGTATAACAATAACAACAATAACAACCCAGTATAATCCCACTAGTGGGGTCTGGGGAGGGTAGTGTATATGCAGACCTTACCCCTACCCTGGGGTAGAGAGGCTGTTTCCAAATGACCCTCGGCATCCTTCCCTCCAAGAACTCCCCACCTTGCTCTTGGGGTGACTCGAACTCACAACCTCTTGGTTGGAAGTGGAGGGTGCTTACCATCAGAGCAACCCACCTTGTC
>AWOL01S0114211.1:24705-52144 GCA_000715115.1 Nicotiana otophora
TGGGGGAGGGGGGGAGGATTTCAGATTCAAACTTGACTTTTCTCTTCTTTTTTGTTGACCCTTTATAATTTTCTCTCTTATAAGAACTCTAATAACAAGAGTAAGGAATAATATGAATTGCAGTAAAAGTTTGGATTTTTTTAACAAATATACATATTAATATTCCTATGATACTTCATAGTATAACATATTACATCCTTTAAGTTATAAAACTAGAGAGAATATGTCCTTTTTTAAAAAATAATTTCTCTCTTTTATGACGGTCACGTGTTTGGCACGTGGATGAATAATTTTGTTTTTGCTCTAGTGGTGAGCATCCTCCACTTCCAACCAAGAGGTTGTGAGTTTGAGTCACCCCAAGAGCAAGGTAGAGAGTTCTTGGAGACAGTGGCGAAGCCAGAAAATTCGATAAGGGTGTTCAAGCGTTTACCAATGGGCTATGTAAGGGTGTTCAAAGTCTATTTTTAATCAATAACAAGTAATATTTTACCTTATACGGAGTATAATTTTCCGGCGAATGGTGGTCAGTTGACCACCCTTGGTTGAACGTAGCTTCGCCCCTGCTTGGAGAGAGGGAGCCGAGGATCTATCGAAAACAGCTTCTCTACCCCAGGGTAGAGGTAAGGTCTGCGTACACACTACCCTCCTCGTACCTCACTAGTGAGATTATGTTGTTGTTGTTGTTCCACTTTAAGAATTTAAAGAAATTGTGGAATGTTTGGAAGTTCTTTTCTTAATATTCCTTCGTCTTAAAAGTAACAAAGAATCAAATTACCACTAATTTTCTACCTTTGGTGAGCCACCATTCAATTTCTTAATTTTTACCTTTAGTCATTTTTCTTTTTATGTCCTAAGACAGGAAACAATATAACAAAATAAAAGAAATGAAATTAAGTCTTAATTTTATTAGATGGTCTTTTTCTTAAGCAAAAGACAGCATAACCAAAAAGGACAACTCCCAAGAAGAGGACAGAAAATTTCAAGTGTTAGAAATTGACTTTTAAAAATATTGATTTCACACAAGAAAAATTAAGCAATAGTAGTAAGTGATGTAAAATCAGAAACGAGAAAGTGATGACAAAAGGGGATGTATGTTAATAAGGAGCGACATAGACAGGGCGGAGCCATGATTTAAATCTTATGGGTTCGGAATTGTAATCATTTTAAGTTATTGGGTTCTAAATTAATAAGTTGTACATATTCAATGAATTTCTTAAGATAAATACATTATTTGAACAAAAACTACTGGATTCGGCCAAACCAGCATCTCGCACTCTACCTTCGCCCCGGATAGAGACCGAAATAAGTGCCAATTAATCATCGGAGAGTATAGTGGGATGTTTGAGACCTTCCGCTTTTATTTAGATGTCTGATTTCGAGCTTTTAAAATTAAGAATTTCTTTAGTACAAACTTTTTTATCTCGTTAGTGGACTTATTTGGCGAGAACTCAAATTAATCGAATTAGTGGATTTCAGATACTGAATGGCTGAAAAAAATCTTGGAATGAGAGGTCTAAATATGTGCCTAGATCACCTTTATTTATTTTTTTATAACGGTGAAGTCTAATCTAACCTACAACAACAACAACAACAACAACAACAACAATCCAGTATAATCCCATTAGTGGGGTCTGGGGAAGGTAGTGTGTACGCAGACCTTACCCCTACCCTGGGGTAGAGAGGCTGTTTCCAAATGACCCTCGGCATCCTTCCCTTCGAGAACTCCCCACCTTGCTCTTGGGGTGACTCGAACTCACAACCTCTTGGTTGGAAGTGGAGTGTGCTTACGATTAGATCAACCCACCTTGTCTCAAATCTAACTTGCTACCTCCATTTTTTTGTCGAATATATGTTACCTTTCCATTGAGATTTGGACCTTAATTTCCAAAATTTACATTCGTTCCGTTGACCACCAGACCACATCTTTAATGCGATGCAACATCATATTTATATCTTGATAGACATGTCATTGTCTTTTTGCATTATTGGCCACTCAATTGGATTCTCAATTATCAAAGTTTCATTGTTCCCCCTTGAGAAAGAAGTGGTTCAAAATGGTCTAAATCAAAATCCACCCAAGCTTCTTGCTCCACTTTAGGGAATAATGATATCCATGATATCTGCTTAGGGTAAAGTGGAATATATGCAACCATTACATATAATTTATTTAGAGCATCTAAGTTTTAAAAGAAACTTTAATTTTGTAGTAGCTATGTATGGTAAGTCCACGTCTAACAAACGAAGCAACTGATATAAACTTGTATATTTAATACTAAGTGTACGCACGTAATTTTTGACCTGTCACGTTTTTTGAGCTATTTTTAGTGTTTAAAATATTTATTTGATTTAACTTTAAGTTTTATGGAGTTTTAGTCAATTTTTACTTCAAATTACAATTTAAAAGCACAAAAATATTTCATCTTTAGCTTAAGGTCCATTAGTATATTTAGGTTTATAGTATTTTATTTTTACTATGACTTTAGCCTATTTTCTTTACTTTTTACTTTATTATAATATTTGAAAATATAAGGAAAAAAAGTTTCATATTATGTTATAGTTTTACTTTAACTAATTGAAATTAATTTTACATTTAATTAACTAATTGAAATTAATATAAGGAAAAAAAGTTTCATATTATGACTTGAGCGCTTCCTTCTTCTTCTTCGCTATAGCAGCAGCAACGAACCAACTCTCTTACCTCTTAAAAATCTGCCACTAGCCCAAGGAAGTCGAGTTTGAGTTCGCCGATGTGGTCTTCGTCGCGGCTTCCGGTTGCGATTCAATTTGTACACAAGCTTAGCGGATCTACGCTCCTTATGTATTAAATAAGATAATTAGGTCAATTATTAGCAGTTGAGTGACCGTGCTAAAACCACGGAATGCGGGAGTGCCTCACACCTTCTTTCGGATTAACAGAATTTTTTACCCGGTCTTTTGTATTCGCAGACTATAAATAAGAGTCAGTTTTCTCGATTTGGGATTTAAAATAAACCGGTGACTTGGAACACCAAAATAATTATCCCAAGTGGCGACTCTGAAATTAAATAAATAATTTCATTTCGAATAATGTCACTTTAATTGTAAAAACTTCATATCCCGGGAAAAAAGTTGTATGGCAGCTCTAACGACTATGCTGAGGACAAGAACTCAGAACTTTTGGTTCATGTTCAGAATTCGAGCATAGAATAACTGTTATACTTGGTTTTGTTTATTATCTAATTTTTTACGTGTTTGAGCCTAATGTACTAAATGTCGTTTTTGATGCTTTGATAATGTTTGAATTGTATATAAAACTGTTATGAAACCCTTCTTCTCTCTAAGTCTTCTAAATATTCTGGGAAGTGCACACTGGCGTGACTTCTTTTCTGTTAGTGTCATACCCTAATTTAAAACGAGGATCGGATTTGTTACAAAGTTGGATGGCCTTTTGATTGCCCCCCCCCCCCCCCCCCCCCCGACTTGAGTTGTCCCCTTGAGTAAGCCAGGTCTAGAATAATACACTCAGGATTTAAACTTAAAATGACATAACCTCATGCCGGAACCCTAGTAGGTACGTTTGTTTGCATCACGTGTATTTGACTTTGGAGACTCAACATAGGGGTTGGGTCCGTCTATAGGACAAGTGTACCCAATTTAAAAGATCATCCTGATGCATTTTACGTGCTACTTGTGCATTTATTTATTTCAGCTTGCATGTTGACCGACTTCTAGAATAGGGAAAGAAAATTGAGAAAACAACAAGAGTGAGGTAGGAGAGAAAATCACCCGGTTCTGAAAATTTCGGTATTCAAAAATATCACGAGACTCTGCCGAAATTATGAAAAAGAAAAAAAAAGTAGAAAAAAAAGAAGAAAAAAGAAAAAGTCATTTCAAAATAAGTCATATTTTCTTGTTGCGTCAAAACTGGCCAAACTACGCGGGTCTGATTCTCACCGGATGTGAGATATGAAGGCAAACCTCATCGGTTCCAGGCCCCAAAGTTTTTTAAAAAAAAATTCTTTTAATTTCTTCTTAAAATCCAAAAATATTTTCTTTCTTCTTCAAAAGTTTTTCTTTCGAAAATCAAAAAGAAAAATTCAAAATTCAAAATATTTTCTTTCTTCTTTAAAAAGTCTTTCTTTTCAAAAGTTCTCAAAAAAAAAATCGAAATTCAAAAATTTTATCTTTCTTCTTTATAAGTCCTTCTTTCGGAAATTTTTAAAAAAAAGGGGGGGGTTCAAAATCTAAAAAAAACGAGTTAGTTTATTTGTTTTATTCCTAATCTTCCCGAACTACGCATACTTGATTCTCGTCTTTCGGGACATGATACATAGGCAGCCCACATAGAGTCTAGTCTTCCCAGTGAGTCTTAAGTTCTTGGCTTCGACGGCCGTAGCCAAATCATTCATGTCTAGCCATGTTTGGCCACATCGATCATTTTTTCAAAATAGGGATATTTTTGCTAAAGTGGCTTGTTAACCCATATCTTAGAGTCGTAAGTCCACAACAAAATGTTCTCTCAGTTTAAGGTCCATTCTTGTTGAATTTGCATGCTTAGCCATTTTTCGGCCAAGTGGGGTCATTTTTGCAAAGCAATTTTAGGGACCGCAATTCGTGAGAGTTTATGGGCTTTCGTGAGATGTTTTCATATTTTAGAGGTCGTCCTAATTGAGTTTCCACTTCTTGCCGCCTTTGGCCACGTAGGCTATTTTTGGAAAAATAGCTCAATCATGTCTTGCATGTCTCCAATAAGAGGAGTTGTAGTGTCGCATAGTGTCCTGAGATACCAACTCTGTCTGGTCTTATCCTTCTCATTAAGGTTTGGATCCACTTATCAGAGGTTGAGCATGACAGACGCCCTAGGACCATCCCAGCCAGGACCGTTGCCTTCAAAAGCTATTTGAGAAGACTTTTTATATTTTTGAGTGTACTTTCAAGTTTTTTTTTAACTTTCTGGTCTTGTCTAGTAGTATTGAGTCTTGTCGGTGGTGTCAAAGTCTGTCATAGTCTAGCTGAGTCTATCAACTTTTTCTTGTCATCGTATTTCCCATTTTGTATTTGAAAACCAAAAAAAAGTTATAAATGAAAATCTAAAAAGATTTTGTTTTTAGTTTATTCTATCCATCACTTTTCCAGAACTACGCTTGATCTTATTCTCACAGATGTGAGATACCTAGGCAACCTTCATCGAGTTTGATCTCCTTAGTTAAAAAAAAGGTTTTCAAAATAAAGGTTGACTTGTGACAAGTTTGGTGTTGAACAAACACCATTCCGACTTTTTTTTAACCAAAAGCAATCTTGGTCAGAAATGATAATTCAAGTGCCTTCAAGACTACACCCATCTTCTTTCAATCTATCCTCACATAAAAAAAACATAGACCATGTACCATTTGATACCAATCATCACTTCCCTTCATGCCATAACCCCTTTAAATACTTTAAGGTTTTAATTAATTAAAAGGATCCAACGAGATGATTCAAAATGGATGATACCAATGCACTGAGGCTCAAGTGCCAACAATAGCCTATGACCTTGTCCAAGGGACTCGAGGATTGTTTACATCTCAATCCTTTGTTGTGCCAAGGGGGCTTGTTTGTAGTTTTAATTTGGTCATTCTTTCGAATAAACCGGTTCAATCAGGGTTTTTGGATCGTGTTTTGCTTGTCTTGTTCAACCCCAGTGTCCTTTTTCACTTCTCTCTCTAAAATGCAATCTTTTACCATTCCCCATTGTTCTTGCATTCTCATTCTCATTCAATACAATTCATCATTTTTTAGCCTACTAAATATGACATGCGTCATGACCAGTGGCAATGTTTGGACATTAGCAAAAGCTTTCTAGCAATGAGTCATAAGATAATGAAGTTTCAAGGAAAAACATTACAATGAACTTCACATTCAGAAAGAGGCAGTTTTTTGAGCTAATGATAAGCACCTCAAGGACTCAATCGACGAGAGAAAATTTGTAGTAGAATCTGAAGTTGTTTTAGCTCTATTCTTCGGATGTACGTTAACGGTTAATCCTTCAGGATATTCTAGGTGAAATCATTTTGAAACATGTCTTGAGTTGGAATTTTTAGAATTGAAATGACGAAAGGCTATTTTCTGCTATCGAAACACTAATACCACTTGTCAGCCTTTTGAGCCTTAATATGTTTCTGTTTCAGTGGCAACCCTCTTTTAGAATCAAGTGCATGTCAAGGTTTAGAATCGTCCTTGTTTGAACGCTAATATCCAAGAAAAAAAAAAAAGAAAAGAAAAGGTAGAATGAAAAAGAAAAGAAAAAAAGAAAGAAAAAGAAAAAGAGAGAGATCCTCATACCATGTAATTTTTTTAACTACGTTCGGCCTGATTCTTGTTACCACAAGATACGTAGGCAGCCTTACAGTTCGGTCGTACCAAATAAAATATTTCATAATCCCATAAAGTGAAGAGTAGGGCAGTTTTTTAGAAATTCCATCTAAAAAAATTAAAAAAATAATTCTGTTGTTGCAGAAACTGGGGTCACATTTTTAAAATGGATTCCAAAAGTTATAAATAAAGTAACCGTGTCATTATAATTTCGAGCCTTCATGCAGTCCTTTCTTTCTCACTCTGTTCAAAAGACTTCATTACGGTCCAAATAAAAGTCCTTATCAGATCGATTCCTGAAAATGTCAAGTCAAGTATGTCGTGAGCTTATCAAACAAATTGTGGAAAATCAATATGATTGAAGGGGTAGTCAATTAGCCAAGCTAAGAATCGAGAGCGATATTGAATGAGAGCAAAGAGGAAAATGATAGTGACTTGTTGGTGAAAACCTTTTGAGGCACTATAAGTTGAAATGGTGAAATATGTGTGCAACAAAATATTTTTGATTAAAACATGCAATGTTTGCGGAACATTTGGAGGAGCAAATTAGGTCAACTCTTCAACATCACGTAAGGATTTTACGAGTGAATAAGTTTGGAAAGATGGACAAATCAAGTTATTGGTCTAAATGCATGTCACATTCCTTTGCCTTATTCTTCAATTTAGATAAGCTCTCATTCTTCTTAGTGGAATCTCATCATACACCACTTTCTTTGATTTTTACTTGTGTATTTCTTCTTCTTCTTTTTCTCAAGACAAGCAAGAAAGAATTTTTAAATTTGCCACAAATAGGTCCCAAATTAGGAAGGGGTGTGCTCAATTTGACAATCAATGTGAAAAGACGCTCAATTCGACAATCCAGGTGAAAGGGAAATAAGTTATTTGGCAATACAACTGAAATGAATGAATTAATTTTGGGAATTTGAGTGAAATCACGTGAACAAACTTGGTCGAATCCTATGGGAAAATCACTTTGGATCTTCTTCGAAACCAATGCAAATCAACCCTGGCAAGTCAGGTCAAATAACAATGCTTAAAAGTTAGCTTGCAAGTTTGTCACGAGTCAACCAATTATTTTTAATTAAAAAGAAAAAAAGAGAAAAAATCATTTGTTTGTTTTAATTGAAGCATAGGCTGTTTGATAATCTCATTACCCCCGGGTATTTTCTTAGTTGAGAAGATCATTACCTCCGAGGCATTTTTCCTAGTTAAGAAGAACCATACCTCCTAAGCAATCCCCCTAGTTGAGAAGAAGCTTTAGCTTTCTTTGAGTTCAGAGGTCCCGCCTGGAGAATAGGGTCAATTTTAGCTTTTTTAAGTTGTTAATCTTTAGCTTTCCTTGAGTTGAGAAGTCCCGCCTGGAGAATGGGGTCAATTTTTGTGTTCTTAAGTTAATCTTTAATTTTCCTTAAGTTTAGGGGTCCCGTCTGGAGAATAGGGTTAGTTGTTAATCTCTAAGTTTCTTGAGTTCAGAGGTCCCGCTTGGAAAATAGGGCCAGTTTTTATTCTAGTCAAGCTTAGTTTATAGTTTTCCTCAAGCTCAATCTCACATCTAGGAGACGCACTTCCTAGTTTGAGATATTCAGTTTCTAGGAGATGCACTTCCTAGTTCAAGTTTCATCCTTAGGAGACGTACTTCCTAGTTTGGATCATTCACGTTTTACCCCTACGAGACGCACTTCCTAGTTTGGGCCGTTCAAGTGTCACCCCTAGGAAATGCACTTCCTAGTTTGGGGCATTTGGGTTTTATATTGAGCAGGCGCATTTACTAGTCAAACTTTTCTTGGTTTTACTTACATAAGACGCACATCCTAGTCGAGTCTTTAGTGTTAGTCTCATCATTGCATCATTCATCGATAGCATAGGTGATTTACAGTTTTACTAACAACTCACAAATCTTCTTAGTGCAAACTGGGGCAGAAAATTTTGTTTGTTTGTCTTGATTGCAAGCACCCACCTGGAGAATGAGGGAATTCATTCCAAGTTTCAAGTTGATAGAAGGCGCCCACCTGGAGAATGAGAGAATTCATTTCAAATTTAAGGCATTAGCAGGCGCCCACCTCGAGAATGAGGGAATTCATTTTAAGTTTCAAGTCATTAGCAGGCGCCCACCTGGAGAATGGGGGAATTCATTCCAAGTTCAAGTTAGTGGCAGGCTCCCACCTTGGAGAATGAGGGAAGTCATTTCAGAATTCACTTAGAGTTCGAGTTAGAGTCACCAGGAGCCCACCCGAAGAACATGGTCAACTTTCAATTTACAAGTTTGAGTTAGAGGCACTAGGAGCCCGCCTGAAGAATATGGTCAACTTTCAATTTCAAGTTCAAGTTAGATAGGTATCAGGAGCCCTCCTGAAGAACATGGTCAACTTTCAATTTTCAAGTTCAAGTTAGAGAGACATCAGGAGCTCGCTTGAAGAACAGGGTCAACTTTTAATTTTCAATTTCAAGTTAGAAAAGCATCAGGAGCCTGCCTGGCTGCCTGAAGAACATGGTCAATATTTAGTTTTCAAGTTCAAGTTAGAGAGGCATCAATAGCCTGCCGGAAGAACAGGGTCAACTTTCAATTTCAAGTTCATGTTAGAGAGGCATCAGGAGCCTGCCTGAAGAATAGGGTCAACTTTTAATTTTCAAATTCAAGTTAGAGAGGCATCAGGAGTCCGCCTGAAGAACATGGTCAACTTTCAATTTTCAAGTTCAAGTTAGAGAAGCATCAGGAGCATGCCTGAAGAACAGGGTCAACTTTTAATTTTCAAATTCAAGTTAGAGAGGCATCAGGAGTCCGCCTGAAGAACATGGTCAACTTTCAATTTTCAAGTTTAAGTTAGAGAAGCATCAGGAGCATGCCTGAAGAACAGGGTCAATTTTCAACTCACAAGTTCGAGTTAGAGAGGCATCAGGAGCCCGCCTGAAGAACATGGTCAACTTTCAGTTTTAAAGTTCAAGTTAGAGACAGCATGATCCTGCCTGAAAAATTGGGGTAATCTCCAGTTTTTCAATTCAAATCAGAAGTAGCGCGAGCCGCCTGAAGAACAAGGTTTGCAAGCTCAAGGCTACCGCAAGTTCAAGTTTATTTCAAGTGCAAGTAGCAGGGTGCCCGCCTGAAGAATAGGGTCAACTTCCAGTTTTCTTCAAATTCAAGTCAGCAGGATGCCCACCTGAAGAATGAGGTGGATTTTCAGTTTCATATTGAAGGATCAAGTGGATATTCAAGGAAGATTCAAAACAAGAAGTAGATAGGATCTTGTATTTTTCTTTTATTTTTGTTGTAATTTTTACTTTCAATTCATGATGTAATGGCAGGGACCGCGGACCGGAGCCTCGACGGAACCTCACTCGACTCTCTCATCCTCTCCACATACTCCACCACTTCATTCACTTTTGAACTACATGTGGCTAGATTCCTTTGTAGCCAAGGATATGTAGGCAGCTCGGTTACCAGGGCTCGGTCGTAATCTTTTGACCATCTTCGTTTTGTTTTGAATAAGTATCAGGTCAGAAATCAATTACGCCACTTACTTGATTCTTTGCTCAAAAACACTTCGTGTTTCCAAGCAAAGAGGGGCAGCTGTACGTACGTAATTTTTGACCTGTCACGTTTTTGAGCTATTTTTAGTGTTTAAGATATTTATTTAATTTAATTTTAATTTTTATGGAGTTCTGGTCAATTTTTACTTTAAATTACAATTTAAAAACACAAAAATATTTTCATCTTTAGCTTAAGGTCCATTTGTATATTTAGGTTTATAGTATTTTATTTTTACCATGACTTTAGCCTATTTTCTTTACTTTTTACTTTATTATAATATTTGAAAATACAAAAAAAATCATATTATATTATAGTTTTACTTTAATTAATTGAAATTAATTTTACATTTAATTGTATATTTTAAAATTATTTAAAGGAAAGGGATTAAGTTTTCTTCATTGTTAGATCTTAAGAGTTGGGTAGCCCCAGAGTGCCTCACACCTCCTCTCGGGTTAACATAATTTCTTACCCGGTCTTTTGTGTTCGCATGCCATAAATAAGAGTCAATTTTCTCGATTTTAGATTTAAAATAAATCGGTGACTTGGGACACTAAAATAATTATCCTGGCGACTCTGAAATTAAATAAATAATCATATTTTGAATAATATCACTTTAATTGAAAAAACTTTATATCTAGAAATATGAGGTATGACAGTATAACACTAAGAAGTTTCACCCTCGAAATTCGGAATGTATGATTTTTTTTAGGACAAATGACATAGTTATTTTCTAGTGTAAGATTCTTTTAGGACGAATGGAGTAGTTATTTTTCCAGTGTAAGATAAATTCATGTATAAAACCAATTCAATTTATTTTCTTTTATGTTCTATTATGCGCCGGAAAGAGTTTTACTCCATCTCTTTCAGTTTATGTGAACCTTTATATTTTGCGAGATTTAAATTGTATAAACTTTGACCAATATTTTTAAATGCATTTTTTTGTTACAGTGACACCAGAAGAATTGCAAGTTATAGTATTTTTCTTGTAATTTTTAAATATCTAAATTCTAACTTTAAAGTATCGAGTTAATTAATCCAATTTAGTTTCAAAGAATAGTTATATTAACTCTCAAAAATCAAAAAAGTTCATATAAACTAAAATGGGAGGAGTAGTTTTTTCCATATAATTAGGTTTGTTTCTAAAGAGTTATAGATGTGATACCCAAATTGTCCTTCGCAGTAGTCTAACATTCTGGGTGCACTGTTAGCCTCCATTGGTAATACGACTATAAGCATTCATTTTATCTCATCAAAAGGTTAAATATGCTAAGCCCAATATCGTAGGGATCAAAACTGAAATTAGGTAATAACGCAGGGATGAAAAGAAACGAATCGAATACACTAACATTTTAACGTTAATCCAAAGACATGAATTTCTTCAAGAAAATTCTTAGCATTTAGAAGGAAAATGTTTTCCTACAAATGTTTTCATGAAAAATAAGTAATTTTATCGCTTATTTTCTCTTGTTTGGTTGGTGAGTGAAAAACTTTTTTTCTGAAAAATATTTTTTAGTATTTGGTTAGAGAATAGAAAATATTTTTTTAGGAAAATAATTTTTTATACTACTCTACTCACCCCCTTCCCAAGAATTTAATTATTCTTCTAAAAATTCACACAAACACAAAAGAACTAATGTGTTGGTTACTTTTTTACGCAATTGAAATTTGTGCTCCATAACTAAAAAGAAAATATTTTTTTTGTTGTTGAAAAATTAAATACTCTTTCTACAATATAAAAACAAAGTATTTATTTTGTTGAAATGAAAAAAATATTTCTACATCATGAAAAGAAAGTAATTTTTTTATTACAATAAATAAAATACTTTTTTATATCATGAAAAAAAATACTCATTTGTTGAAATGAAAAAAAAAAGTATTCTATCTATAACATGAAAAGAAAGTACTATTAATTATAATATTTCTATTTAGGGTGGGGTCGGGTGGGGTGGATAGGTGAGGGTGTGGGGTGGATGGTAAGAGATATAGAGAGAAAGAGATGAGAGATTATTATTTCTTCTTCAATTGTGTGTATTCTCCTATCTATTACAAGGCCTTTATATAGATATAAAAGTAAAGAAAAATATGTTATTGAATATGTCATTAAGCATAGAAATATGTCTTTGAATATGTCATTAAGCATTTGAGAAGATCATGGAGGAAGAGTAAACATCCACCATAATTTATTTTTTCTTATAACACTCCCCCTTGGATATCCATAGATAATGTGCCTCGTTAAAACCTGATTAGGAAAAAACCCAATGAGAAAAAAATCCTAGTGAAAGAAAAAGAGTACACATGTTTAGAAATACGCCTTTTGGTTGCCTCGTTAAAAACTTTGCAAGGAAAACCTAGTGAGACAAAACTTTATAAGGAAAAAAAATTACAACCCGTATTAACTCCCCCTGATGAGAGCATCAATTCACATCCTTGAGTCTTCGCATCCCAATCTTGTACACTAGTTTCTTGAAGGTTGACGTCGGTAGAGATTTGGTGAACAAATCAGCCATATTATCACCTGAACGGATCTATTGCACATTAATATCACCATTATTTTGAAGATCATGTGTGAAAAATAATTTTGCTGAAATGTGCTTTATCCTATCCCCTTTTATGAATCATCCCTTCAATTGGGTTATGCATGCTGTATTTTCTTCATATAAAATTGTGGGTACTTTGTCACACTTCAAACCACATTTGTTTCGAATAAGGTATATTATAGACCTCAACCATACACATTCTCGACTTGCTTTATGAATAGCAACTATCTGAGCATGATTAGATGAAGTAGCCACGATTAATTGCTTAGTCGATCGTCAAGATATGACAGTGCCTCCATATGTAAACACACATCATGTTTGAGATTGAGCCTTTTGTAGGTCTGATAAATACTCAGCATCAGCATAACCAACAAGATCGGGACTGCAATCATTGCCATAAAATAATCTCATATCGGTAGTCCCTTTTAGATACAACAATATGTGTTTGATTCCATTCCAATGTCTCCCTGTAGGAAAAGAGCTATATCTTGTTAAGACATTAACTGAAAAAGTTATGTCATACCTTGTAATATTAGAAAGATACATTTGTGCACCAATTGCACTAAGATATGGTACTTCGGGACCAAGAAGCTCTTCATTATTTTCATGAGGTCGGAATGAATATTTATTTATATCGAGTGATCTCACAACCATCGGGGTACTCAATGAATGTGCTTTATTCATATAGAATTGCTTTAAAATATTTTTAGTGTATGCTGGTTGATGGACAAAAATTCTATCTTTCATTTCAAATTCTTTCTTTAAATAGTCTACTGCTTTAGGAAGCTCCCTAGGAGTTCCANATTTATTTATATCGAGTGATCTCACAACCATCGGGGTACTCAATGGATGTGCGTTATCCATATAGAATCGCTTTAAAATCTTTTTAGTGTATGCTGATTGAAGGACAAAAATTCTATTTTTTATATACTCATTTTGTAGACCAAGACAAAATTTCGTCTTTCCAAGATCTTTCATTTCAAATTCCTTCTTTAAATAGTCTACTGCTTTAGGAAGCTCCCTAGAAGTTCCAATGATATTTAAATCATCAACATACACGCCAATTATAACAAATTTAGATGCAAATCTTTTTATAAAGACACAAAGACAAATTGAATCATTCTTGTACCTTTCTTTCAACAGGTACTCACTCAGGCGATTATACCACATGCGCCCTGATTGTGTCAATCTGTATAAGGATTTTTGAAGCTTTATTTAATAAATTTCTTGGAAACTTTAATATGCTTCAGAACAATTTAAATCCTTCAGTGATTTCCATTATACGTATATCACATTTTTCTTCTATTGTCATATTAAAACCTGAAATGACGACATCCACCACAGGAGAATATGCCTCTATATAATCAATGCCAGGATATATACAAATCTTCTTGTGACACAAATCGTCTTTATGTCTATCGACTTGACCTTTTTTCGCACAAAAATATATTTATACATCTACTGGCTTTATACTTTCAGGTGTTGGGACTATCCCTCCAACTTCATATTTTTTTAGATGAAATCAATTTTTATTGCGTATTTTTCATTTGACCAATCATTTATCTGTCCAAATTTCATGATATATTTGAGCTCAAGATCCTCGTCAATATTAATAATATTGAGTGTTACATTATATTAACAATATCGTCGACGATTATTTTATATCGGTTCTACTATTACCCAATAAAGACATAACTTATTGAGATCTCTTTATCTTATTATTTTCAGGTACCTGAGCCTCTCCCATGAGGTCTTATGAAGTGTTATGTCGTGGTGCTCTTCTGGAGTACGTGCGTCTTTATTATGACCATCTTGAACATTTTCTCTTCTCCTTCTTCAAGGAGTAATATCTTTGGAACCGATTAGTCTATTATGCTTCATGCATGCCATAGACTCTACTCATTATGAACTTTATTTTATTTTGAGCATTAGCAGCTGAATATGACATTTAGCTTTTGGTCAGCAAATACGCGCCTCACAATATTTTGCAAATGAATTATCACTTGAACTTCAAATTCACATTTTTTCGTACGAGGATCTAGATGTACTCATAATAATTCATTACATGCATTACTTTTTCAGCTGCCCATTTTCTCCCCTTATTGTTGGGATCACCAACACATATCCCTAGCCTTATTTGGGGAACCATCTTTGTGCATTGTGGTAGAACAATTAAATCATATAGCACATTCATATTTCTAGATGGAAATTATTTGGTTCCTGACCCTGAACCGATTGTGATAGGGAGAACTTATCATAACTTAGCTAGATGCGTACAAGTGTTGTTGTATATTAAATAATACATCACATACCAAATTTTATTTTGGTAGTTTTGTTCTCATAACCAATGGTTTAGATATAATTGAAGGCATATAATTTCTGCTAAACCCACTTGGATTTAAACCAGTATTATCAAGATATATCATCATAATTTATATCTGAAACTGTGCTCTAATAATTTGAGCAATCAATCTTGCAAAAGCCAAACTACAAGTTGATAACAAATGCGAATAAATGCATCTATTAAAATCATATAATAGTAAACGGTCCACAAGGCAAGTGACTGGGCCCATATATTTATCACCTTTTATTTGTTCCAAAAATCAAGGGATTCAATCTCAACCTTAACTGGTATATCATGAGAATAAGCAGCACAAGAGAATTCTTGAAGAATCTTCTATTTCTTCAATATATGTCAATGTAATTCTCAATTAATTTTTCGCATCATAATTGAACCGGGGTGGTCAACCGGTCATGCCAATTAATATTTGTTTAAGTAAACCTCTAGTTTACTTGTGACATATGATTCTATCACCATGCTTATATTTGTGCAGTACAAATAGAAAGAAAATCGGGTAACCTTTCATATTTACCCGTTATGATTATAGAAATATGAAGGTATTCAATATTTCTTTCATTTATAGTCTCAATATGCCAACCACTTTGACTGATATATTTGAAACTCAAAAAGTTTCTTTTGAGACTTTACAATATCAATGCCTTGAATAATTTTATTCATCCGGGTAGTAATAAATTAATATTTTCGGAGCTCTTAACAATTTTATACTACAAAATCTTTTGTCACACTTCATATGGTAAATGTCTCATTCACAGAGAAAATTATATCATAATTACGCGACCAATGACATATTCATGTAACTACACAATAATATTTATTCTCTTTATTTCACTCAAACCTCCCTTAGAGGTGAGTTGTGTGGTATTCATATAATCATGCATTGCATGCCTTTATTCGTTACTTTTATCACATATTTCCACATTTACCTTTAGGAATAGGTCTTTATTCTCAATGCTTATCACAAGTCACATTCTTTTCAAGGAATGGATCATAATCAGCGGCATGCTTTATTATTTTTCGTACCAATTTGATGGTAAACATTGCCTTCACATTTTGAAGGACTATCTTGAGAACCCTTATTGTTCTCCTTTTATAATCATATTGATGATTATTATTATTTTGATCTTTGGAACGCCCACGTTCATTATTCAACCACTTGTTTTCATTTAGACTTATTATGCGCCACTACCATATTCACTTCAAGAATGGAGCAAATCAAGTGGGACAATATTCATGCATTTTCATGAAAAATATATTATTTTTATTTAGTCATCATTATATCATCAATATGGTATAGCGGGACTCAACTTAATGTCTTACCGATATAAAGGCATGTTAGGCCGTAATGAATTGTGACTCAAACCCCAACTCTTATCATCATGGAGCATCATGACTTGATCCTGATATCTTACCCTCATGGTGCATTGCGACTTGAACTCATTGAAGTTGATATCATTAATAGCAAAGGACAAAAACAATTTCAAATACGAAGGAAATGCTTACCTCTTGAGTTAAACTATTCATAATGTCATTTGGATATAATTCTCATCAATAGACTTTCATTTACTCAAATCAGCTAAGTAATTAGTGTCAAACAGATATATGAAAATACAAAATAATATTGAAAATTCATATGTAGTCTTTGCTGCAATAAGCTTACTTCAAGTTGAAATTAATATGACCAGAACATTAAAAAAATAATGTATCAAATAGCAGAACCTTTAGATTAATCATGGAATAAAAAAAAATAGGGGACAAATCTCTATCTACTATCTACTACTATATGTTTTCCAATAGAAATGATTCAACATGTTAATTTGATAAGAACTATCATCAATGAAAAATTTGGTGTAGTACATACTTCTTGTACTAATATTTTATCTTATTAAAATAATATAGTTATGAGTAATATTATTATTATATTATATTTGACAGTAAACTAATGCATAAGCATTATACTAGGCATACTAAAGTCGTATTATAAGGTAAAACCATAGCATACATAATAAAGTATAATTTTAATTTTGTAGATTATTTAGTATACTGCATGCCACCTATTATTTAGTTCATGAAAATTTAACAGGGTGACATCCTTAGCAGTCACATAAATACTAATTTTCTAATAACCATACCATTGCTTATTCCAAATATTGGTATAAACTTATCTGGTTTAAAGCTTGGACTTGTTGCTGTAGCAGAAAGACGTGTATGTAACACAGAAGTGGAATTCAACCTTGAGGTTAGAGACTTCGTGATGATAACGTGTTATGAAATATAGCTCAAAGTAACAATATAGAACAAGGAAAAACAAGGTAAGAGATATAGAGAGAAAAAGATGAGAGATTCTTATTTCTTCTTCAATTGTGTGTATTCTCCTATCTATTATAAGACCTTTATATAGGCATGAAAAGTGAAGAAAAATATGTCATTGAATAAGTCATTAAGCATAGAAATATGTCATTGAATATGTCATTAAGCATTTGAGAAGATCATGGAGGAAGAGTAGACATCCACCATAATTTGATTTTTCTTATAACAACATGTCGTCAGTCGAATGTTTTTGGGTTATTTATCTCCACAATCTTCACAGAAACATTCCCTAAAATAGGGTGAAATTAAAAAATAGTAAAATTTACAAGTGTCAATTGTAAAATAGTCACAATTTTAAAAGTAATCGAAATTTAGCCATTTTTCATGTAAAGATAAATCTGAACGAAAATACTGTTCAAAGTCCAGAAAATATTCCAGCATAATACTGGAGTTCCATTATAATATACTGGACTTCCAGCATAATATATTAGAAGTTCATACACATGTGCTCCAATCTCTAGTATATTATGCTGGAACTTTCCGTGTGTTGAAGTTCCAGCATAATATATTGGAAGTTCATACACATGTGCATCAATCTCCAGTATATTATGCCGGAACTTTCCGTGTTGCAGCAAATTAGTAGCTATTTTTCAATGACTTTACAAACACTGACTATTTTTCAATTATCATTCCAAAAATTGGCTAGTCCGTGCTATTTTCACCCTAAAATGAGCTATGGGCAATAGTTGCTAATTTGGGCTATAATTATCATAGCTTCTTTTTACGTAGCGTGTGCCAAGCAGATCATAGCAAACAATCTAAAAAGGTGGGTCAATATCTTCTTCGTTCTTTTTCCCGAAGAATTAACCCGACTAGCCGCTCATTTAATCGTTTTAACTAAAAAATAGCAAGTGACGGTACAATATATGTATAAATTATATTTAATATGTATATACTCAATGTATAATCCTTACATATGACTAGAAAAACTAAACAATGAATATGATCGGCTGCTCATGTAAAGAACACTTTCTTGTACCTCCCACCAGCACAGAGCAGAGGGCTCTTAAATGAGTTAAATTATGAAGCCAAAAAAAACGTCCAACGTTCAAACTAAATAATGTCTAAGGGGTTAAAGGATAGACCAATTAATGAGCTCTATATCTTTAACAATTGAGGTGGAGAGTTCAAACTCCGTCGCTAATATAGCATTTTGTTCATCCTTTTCCCCTTCCTCTCCCCGTGTAATAAAAATAATTTAAAAAAATTGTTAAACAAAACATGTCCAAAAGATAATGTGAATACCTAAAGGTCTAATGTAACCTACTTTCATGGAATTTTCTAACAACTTGATCTTTGTTTTTCCTCAATTTATGAAAGTCATTGATTAAATTCTAAAATAAAATACTCACCTAACTCCACTTTAAGTGTTTCATTTGTTTGGGTATGGTTATGAAGACAAGAGTTGAAGTTCTGTTATGGTACTTAATTGAAAGTAAATTTGAATAATTTGAATTGTATTTTTTTCTGTCAAATATCAAAATTGTTATTCAACCAGTAAAGATAATTACAGCATCTCTAACTCCTTTGGACTAAAGAGTTAGACTCAAAAAACAGCAAAATACCAGAAAATACTATTATTTACATCTCCATAGTTCCTCTACTACTTATAATATCAGCTATTCATAGAGGAAAGCTATTCACTCCTTCTAAAATCTTCTTCCATTTAGTCTTCTGTTACCCTTTGATATGAAGTTGGAGGACAATGTCTCGAATTCTACTCTTGGTTTCAGTCTTTCTCCTCTGAAATTTGCGCATGTTTCTTTCTGTTCATGTATGGTATACCACTGCTGCAAACAGAAATGCCAATATGCTATTACGAGGTCTACCATTCTTTGTTCTTTTTGTCAACCATAAGACTTTTGTTTCCCAAAGTCCAATTTGATGTCTCTCTCCCAACCAGTTGAGTAGTGTACTCCAGATATTCCTTGAATATTGACATTCAAAAAAGAGATAGGCCATTGTTTCTATTTTTTCACTACTGCACAATACACATCCATTTGCTATCTGTATCCCCCAAGCTGCCAGCCTATCCACAGTGGTGATTCTATGGTGAAGTGCTAGCCATAAGATGAAGTTATGTCTAGGTACAGTTGAATCCAGTATTAAGGCCTTCCAGTGAACCTTTTGAAATTGAGGCCTCGCCAAAGTGTAAGCCTTCTGAATATTGAATTGCCCCTTCCTACAATAGTTGTTAATGTTGGCAAAGGAGTTTATACTCAGATACCAATCTCTTATGTCAAATACTTTCCTTACCAGCCAGCAAGCTTGACTAGGAGTGCTCATTGTAGTGAAGTCTTGCTTATTTATATAAACTACATGAATCCATTTAATCCAAAGTGCATCCTCTTTTATATGTATAGCCCACATTAGTTTACAAATTGCTGCTTTGTTCCGCCATAAGAAATTAATGACATTTAGTCCACTAGTTGAAGTAGGCATACATATTTTATCCCATGAAATCAAAGCTCTCTTTGAAGGGTTTTGACTGATAGTCCATAGAAATGTTCCGCACATAGTATTCACTAGTTGTATGATCTTTTTTGGAAACAGAAACATTTGCCCCCAATATGTTTGCATTTCAAATATGACACTCTTTATCAGTTGTAGTCTTCCACTATAAGATAGAAACTTTGATGTCCAGCACTTTATTCTGTTGGTTATCTTCTCCACTAATGGCATATATTGCTGAATTGTTAAATTTCTTGATGATAAAGGCACTCCTAAGTATTTGAATGGTAGGGCTTCCATCTTGAACTGATAATCTGCACTAATCATATCTTTGAATCCCCGAGACATTCCAGCTACATAGATAGAACTCTTGTCTAAGTTTGCTATGAGCCCAGTCACCTTCGAGAAATGGTTGAACTTATCCAGCATTAGTTGAATAGAAATCTTGTCAGCTCTGCAACACATTATCAGATCATCTGCAAAACAGATATGAGTAAGGTTCAACTTTGCACATCTTGGGTGAAAATTAAAGTCAGGGATGTCTTTAAGAGTCTTCAATGTTCTACTCAGATATTCTATCACTAGCACAAACAGGTAGGGGTACATTGGATCCCCTTGTCTCAGCCCCTTTCTTGCTTGAAATCTATTAGTGAGCCCACTATTAATCAGTATAGAATAGATCACAATAGTCACACATTCCATTATCCACTGCACCATTTTATTAGGTATCCCATATTCCAGTAAGACCATACGTAAGAAAGGCCATTCAACTGAATCATAAGCCTTTCTTATGTCAACTTTTATAATGCACCTAGGCGAGACTCCTTTTTTGTTATACCCCTTAACCAACTCATGAGCAATAATTACTTTGTCCAGTATGTTTCTCCCTTCTATAAAGGCTGACTGAGTTGGTCCTACTATGATATCCATAATTGTTTTTAACCTTGTTGTAAGAATTTTGTCAATGGGCTTGTATATGGTGGTACAACATGCTATTGGTCGAAATTTCTTTACAAAAGAGGGACTAGTCACTTTTGGCACTAATGTAATAGTAGTACTGTTGACATTCTTTAATAGTTTCCCTGTCTCAAAGAATTCTTTAACTGCCTTCATAATTTCTTGTCCAACAATATTCCAATATTTCTTGAAGAACTCAACTGGAAAACCATCAATGCCAGGTGCTTTATCACATGGCATATTTTTAAGCCCCCGTTCAATCTCCATCTCAGTTATACTCTTGACAAGATGTTGTTGTTGTTATCTATTCAAATAAGGTCCATTCTTGGCTATTGTAATATCAAGACAGGGCATTCAGAAGCTCTTGTTCCTAGCAAGCCTTTGAAGAATGATATGAACTCTTGTTCTACCAATATGGGATCAGTCAGTTTTTGCCCAAGATCATTGCAAATGGTAGACACTTTGTTTCTATCCTGTCTTGCTTTCAGCTGAGCATAGAAAAACTTTGTGTTAGAATCCCCTGCTGATATCCACACTGCCCTTGATTTCTGCCTATATACCTTCTCTTGGATACCTTTCCATTTCTCTACTTGCATTAATAACTCTTTCTCCTCCAGAATAAGTGTATTATTGAATAGATCATCATCAATTTCCTTTTGCACCTTCTGCAGTTGCTCCTTGAGGTTTTCAATCCTATTTTCCACTGAGTTATAAGCTCTGTTCATCACTTTTGCTTTGCTTCCTAGGACCTGCAATTTTTACCAGACTGAATACATAGTATATCAGTTATGTTTTGAGTCAACACCTCTTCAACCATCTTGCTGAATTCATCCTCTTGTAGAAGCACAGTAAACAGCCTAAATGGCTTAGGCAAATAGTTTCTAGTGACTTCAGTGCACACTATAATGGGTGAGTGATTAGAAACCCCGTAATTATTATACACTGCCTCTATGTTGCTATACTTCATGAACCAGTAAGGATTCCCCAAGGCCCTATCACTGTTGCTGTAAATTCTATCAGCAGCTTTTCTTTTATTGCACCATGACTATTGGCAGCCTTTTCTATTCAACAATCCCAGTCTAGTGTCCTCAACACAAGTTTGGAAGTCTTCCACCTCATTCTGGCTGACAGGGTTCCCATTAATTCTATCAGTGACAGAGAGCATAGTATTAAAATCTCCTAGCACAAGCCAAGCCTCCACCATAGTATTGTTAATCTGTCTTAGCTGACTCCATATTTCATGTCTCTCTGCTATTGTATTATACCCATACACAAAAGTTAACCAACAGTTAAATTTTGAGATTTTGTCCCTGACTTCACAGTGCACCAGTTGAGCTCCAACGTGTATTATTTTAATGTCTACTTGTTGAGTCTTCCACATTGTCCATATTCTTCCATTAGGAGCATGTGTATAATTTTCAAACACTTCCTATTCATTTCCTATTTTCCTTCTAACTCTTTTTTTATTCCATATTTTTACTTTTGTCTCAAGGCACCCTAGCACTGTTATTTTATTTTGAAGCAGAAAGGCCTTGAGTTCTTTCTGCTTATAGAGCTTATTAAGCCCTCTAATATTCCATGAGCTATTAATCATGGAGGGTAGGCAAATGGTACTCTTCCTTCTTTAGATGCCTGACTAACATCCTCTCTTTCCTGAATTCTTAGTGTACTGAATCTGTTTTGATGTAGCATAACTTCAATATTCTCCTCAGACAGACCATTCCTTATTGATTTTTTCACCTTAGGGCTTTGCACTTGTTTCCCTTTAGATTTGGCTACCTGGAATTCAACATTTTCATTATGTACAATTTCACTAGAAACTACTTCTTGCCTTATCACTACTGATGTAGTTGCATTTTCATTACTTGGTTCAGCCCTTACTTCTTGTTCCTGAGTTACCATGTCTGCCTTTGGCTTAGCAATCCATTTAGTGACTTGTTTCCTTCCCCTTATATGTTGTTCACCTTGCTTCTTATTTCCTGCATGACCTTTAGGAGCAGGGCCAGGTTGCTTTATTAATTCTGCTGGAGCACTACATTCCCCTGTACCATGCCTAATTTGAAGGCAGTCTTGACAAAAAGATAGTTGCCAGTCATAACTCATTTTTTGCTCCCTATGTTTACCATCAGCAGTTTCTATCGATACTGTTTCAGGCAATGGTTGAGACACATCCATTTCGATCAACATGCGTGCATATGATATCCTTGTTTCTCGAGCCATTAATTTGTCTGTACAAATTGGATTCCTTATCGAGCTTTAATTCTTCCCAGATTCTCCACCGTCTAGTATTGTATAGGCAACCCAGAAAAGTTTACCCATACTGGGATATTGTTTGTAGTTTCCTTGCTCATTTGGAATTCTGGCTCCCATTGTTTCAAATTCATTGACCTATTGTTGAAGGTGCATGGCCCATTTCGAAGCACTATATCTCTATCATCATCAGATTCAAATTTAAAGATGAAGTAACCTTCGTCATAGAGTAATACCTGTGGAGTCGATACAAATTGCCATACCTCGTAGACAAACTTCAACATCTCCTTAAATTGAGGATATCCACCTATTACATATCCAATTAAGCTTGTCCTCCATTTCATATTCTACTCCTCCACTTCTATATAGTTCAGTCTAACTATTTTCATTCTGTCCTTAATGATATGAGGATAATAATTCAACTTCAAACCTTATTGTATAGATCTATTACCTTGGACAACTTCAGCTAAGGTTGGTTGTGGAACTCCTACACCCGTCGAGAAGGTTAATTTCCTTGCCGTTGTAGCCATATTAGTCTCAAAAAATAATGAATCTGTAGGTGTCTTTACCACTGGAGCTTGAATTTTCACCAGTTCCGTTGGTTCCTTCCTCTCCTGTCCATGCAGTACAGTTGGAGCACTATCCATTCCTTTCATCCAATGGATCAGTTGAACTGACCTTAGAGTTTGGGGAATTCCTATTTCCGGTGTAACCAGCCTAGTATCATCTTCTTCTACCTTATCTTCTTCACCCGTGCTCTTCATCTTAGCTATGGAGTTCCTCTTCTTCTGTCGAGCCATCCCTACCAGCGTATGTTAGCGATCCTTGCTTAACATGCGCCGAGAGAGAATCCAGCCTTTTTTCAAATGACCCATAAACTTGTTGAATTGTATTAGTTACACAAGTATGTCCATAACATATTCGGAAGATAGAATATTAATAAAGTATTAAATTAAACATGGAATAAGTTTCTCTTTTACGAAAGCACACTTGTTATGAACGAAGTATTTGGACAAAAAAACAAAAACTACGACGACAGGGGGAAAATAAATTTTAAAAAAAGTATTTTATCTATTCCCTAGTTTAGTTTTAGTTATCCACTTTTAACTTGATATTTCCTTTAAAAAACAATAAAGTATTCACTCATAATAATGGTATATTTCAAAAAATCTTGAAAAATAATTTAAAGAATGAGTAGTTTATGATAAAACAGAAAAAATAATTTTTTTTTGATTTGTTATAAATAAAAATAAAAATATATTTTTAATACAATGAACAAGTAAATATGAAGAGATGAACTAGGAAGTACAATTCAGGTAAAATAGAACGATGAGGGAAAAGAAAAGAACAAAATCACCAAATTTGGAAACAAGTGTCTTTGCTTGGTTGGCCATTCACTAGTCTTAAATGCACCTCATCTCTTTTTTGAAGTTCAAGGGAAGAGTAACTCCGCCTTTATCTTCTTGTGGAGACAGAATTTCCACAAATGGCTGTACTTTTATATCATTTCATTTTGTTCTATACTTTTATTAACATATTTGTTTGTTTTAAAATTTATAACGAAATAACAAAATAATAATAATATATTCAGTATATTCCTACATTATGATATTTAGGTAAGATAATATGTATGTGCATCTTACCCCTAACCTATAAAGGTAGAGATATTTTTGATAGATTTTCGGTTCAAGAAAAATATTTCTTAGTAGCTTTGAACAAGAAAAAACAATTATGAAAAAGTCGTGTTGAAAATACGGAAGACAAGAACAGTAAGAAAACTATGCAATCATACTACTAAACTATAAAAGAGAAGGAGAAAGTGGTACCGACAAGAGGTGAATCCAAGAAAATAACAAAGTTCGAACAAAATATATAAATAAATTTCTCATACATTTATTTATTATCCGCTTAATACTTCTTCGCTGAATTTGTAACAACCACTCTAATAAGCTATTAATATATAAAGTAAAAAAGAAATTAGCTACTACTCCCTCCGTTTTAAATTAGACGAGTTACTTAACTTTTTAGTCTGTTCCAAAATAAATGACATGTTTCTAAATTTAGAAATAATTCAACTTTAAACTCTTTATTTTACTCATTTTACCCTTATTGAAAAATTTTTATAACCACAAAAATATCACGGTCCCACAAAACTTTTACCCCTAAAGCTTTTAAGACCACACGTTTTAAAAGTTTTTTTTTTTAAACTGAGTGTCGAGTCAAACTACCTTATCTAAATTGAAACAAATGGATTATTTTAATTTCCTACTAGTAGTACTCCCTCCGTTCCAGTTTATATGAACCTATTTTCTTTTTGGTCTATTCCAAAAAGAATGACTCATTTCTAAATTTGAAAACAATTTAGTTTAAACTTCCAATTCTAACCTTAATGGGAAATTTTTATAACCACACAAATACTCTGGATTACTTTTTANCAAGAAAAATATTTTTTAGTAGCTTTGAACAAGAAAAAACAATTATGAAAAAGTCGTGTTGAAAATACGGAAGACAAGAACAGTAAGAAAACTATGCAATCATACTACTAAACTATAAAAGAGAAGGAGAAAGTGGTACCGACAAGNTAAGAAAAATATTTCTTAGTAGCTTTGAACAAGAAAAAACAGTTATGAAGAAGTCGCGTTGAAAATAAGGAAGACAAGAACGGTAAGAAAACTATGCAATCATACTACTAAACTATAAAAGAGAAGGAGAAAGTGGTACCGACAAGAGGTGAATCCAAGAAAATAACAAAGTTCGAACAAAATATATAAATAAATTTCTCATACATTTATTTATTATCCGCTTAATACTTCTTCGCTGAATTTGTAACAACCACTCTAATAAGCTATTAATATATAAAGTAAAAAAGAAATTAGCTACTACTCCCTCCGTTTTAAATTAGACGAGTTACTTTACTTTTTAGTCTGTTCCAAAATAAATGACACGTTTCTAAATTTAGAAATAATTCAACTTTAAACTCTTTATTTTACTCATTTTACCCTTATTGAAAAAATTTTATAACCACAAAAATATCATGGTCCCACAAAACTTTTACCCCTAAAGCTTTTAAGACCACACGTTTTAAAAGTCTTTTTTTTAAACTAAGTGTCGAGTCAAACTACCTTATCTAAATTGAAACAAATGGAGTATTTTAATTTCCTACTAGTAGTACTCCCTCTGTTCCAGTTTATGTGAATCTATTTTCTTTTTGGTTGAATCCAAAAAGAATGACTCATTTCTAAATTTGAAAACAATTTAGCTTAAACTTCCAATTCTAACCTTAATGAGAAGCTTTTATAACCACACAAATACTCTGGACCCCTTTTTGACTTGTTTAGGACCACAAGTTTTAAATTTTTTTATTTTTTCTTAAATTCTGTGCTCAGTCAAATAAGTTCACATAAATTGAACAAAGGAGATTACTATTTATCATACAAAGTGTACTGTAATTCACGCACCTCGAATAGCGTGACGACAAAGGGATCCCATCAGACAAGACACATTTCGCCCCTCCTTCGCCGCGTCGAAACTGAGATGTGATCCCACGATTACCTCTAATCGCCCATTGGTCGCGTCCCATCACGCGGTACCCCACGATGTTAATGTTTCATATTCAGTTTTTTTATTAATCTTTTGGTTTCTCATTCTATACCATTAATTCAGAATTGTGTCGGGTAAAATTCATTTAAGAAAATTGCTTTATATTCATTTCTTTTATTCTTAAGGATCGAAGCTAATTTAGAATTGTGTCGTGTAAAACTCATTTAAGAAAAAGTGCTTTCTATTGCGTTCTTTTTATATTCTTAAGGATCGACGCTGAAACTTTTAATTAAACGAGAAGCTATCTTATCTAAAGCGTCACATCTTTTGGTGATGTGTTTCATATTGAGTTGGTATATGCTACCCCTAAAAATATTGATTTCATATATTCACCCTCCGCGTAAAATAACTTCCAACTCTTAATTATGCTTGATGCCTAATAATTTATCTAGTTATTTGCTCGTTGTCCATATTCTTTTCACTAGATTTGGTATAATTTTCTTTCTTCGAATTAGTCCATGATATCATTGTTAATTATTTGAAAAAACTATTAACATTTTCAATAATCGAACAGAAACCCAAAAAAGAAAGTGATTGAAAAAGGATAAGAAGAGTATTTTATTAGTAGAAAGATACACCTTCGGTTCACTTTACTTGATTTTTTTTTTTTTGTAATCCACAATATTTGATTTTTCAAATATCAATAAGGAATTAATTTTTTTTTTCAAAGTTGTTGTTGGAGTAAATAACCTAGGAGTATTTGTTGTATTTTTAATAAATAAATTATGATTAATATGATCAATGTTATTGTTTATTAATGCTAAAATATGAATTCCTTAATATTTATAAAAAAAAACTAAAAAATTAATTAAAATGGAACGGAGGGAGTAATACCGTAATATTAATGAGATCAAGGAAGTAGTATTGCATCATGTTTTGCTGTTGTAATCTTATGAAATTGCCGTTTTACTCGTATGCAATTAATATAATCTCTTTTCATGTCTGAAGATGTTACTATAATGATATCATACGTTGGAAAAGGAAATCAAAATTAAATTCAACAAGAAAATGTCAAAACAAAGTAGATTGGTTATTAAATGTCGAAGATTTCTTCTGTGT
>AWOL01S0114220.1:0-24979 GCA_000715115.1 Nicotiana otophora
TAATCAACTATTTGCTACAACGAATGGCATAAGATGGGTCAACACTAGACATATAACAGTGAATATAGCACAGGCTAGCCAGTTTTCGGACTGGTAATTGAAAAATTGTCAGCATTTGCAAAATCATTAAAAAATAGCCACTATTTTGCTGCAACACGGAAAATTCCAGCATAATATACTGGAGATTGGTGCACCTGTGTATGAACTCCCAGCATATTATGCTGGAACTCCAACACACGGAAAGTTCCAGCATAATATACTGGAGATTGGAGCACCTGTGTATGAACTTCCTAACATATTATGCTGGAAGTCCAGTATATTATGCTGAAAGTCCAATATATTATGCTGGAATATTTTTCGAATTTTAAAAAGTGTTTTCGTTCAGATTTATCTTTACATGAAAAGTGGCTAAATTTCTATTACTTTTGAAACTGTGGCTATTTTTCAATTACCACTTATAAATCTAACTATTTTTGAATTTCACCCCGTATAACTAGATCATTAGACTTGGATGTGGGTACGAGATCAGACAAAAATATGCATTTAACACTTCTTGTGTTAGCTTTTAGCCTGGGCAGCAAACATCAACTTCATGGCAAAGTTCATTCTATTTATATAGAAAATACTGGTTGAACAAAGCAGAAACATCATGTTTACCCGTAAAACAGTATAGTTGAATTTATACGTAGTTTCTAGATAAGTGAATTAATTTGATCCTGAAATAATAAAATAAATGAAGAATTATGCAATACTTAGCGTTGAGATGGAGATGAAATAACAGAAACAACAGTTTCGGGAACAAAGTTTCCGGACACAACAACAATGAAATCAAAAAGTAAGAATATAAGATTGTATTAAGTTTTGAATAAAATATAGCATAAGTTTGTCAGAAAATCCATGTCCTCTACAATGATAACCGAGCTCACTATTTATAGCTACGTCTAGGGAAGGAGGTCCTAGGATCGTGCCCCTCTTTAATGTCAATTATGAAGGTCATTGATGAAGATGTAACGGTGAATATAAATGCTAAATTTCTTGTAACGGAAAATCATTCTTAATGCCACAAAATATTCTCTATTAAATGCTACCGGACGAAGAGTATTTATCACATCTTTATGAGCGCTATTCTTTCCGGTGACAAACGGAACAATTGCCTTCGGTCTTGGCCATCCCCCATCTTGGGTTCCACGTGTCCCTCTTTTGGGTGGCCACGTATCATAGCATATTTTACCCTATACAGATAATCCCCTGCTTTCTGAGGACACAACTTCGTGTTAACGAAAAGTTGGTAGAAACACTCTTTTGGCGGAAATTACTATAACTCTCTCTGAAGGTTTCTGACGGTTGATTAAACGCACGTTTCTCTGCATTTAATGCCCCGAACACGCGTCATCCCACAATTCAGCATAACTATTGCCGATTATCGAGGTAATCATGGCCATGAATTTAGCCGCCAAAACTTTTACTTATACACATCAACCTTCTCCCCTATACTCCATAATTTTACAAGCTTCCCTTATTCGACTTGCATCCTGCTCTTCATCTTTTCTTTAATTCTCTTCAAGCAAAAATCTTTTCCTTCTTCCATACAATGACTTCTTCCTCAAAGCGTATCGGTTCTTCAAAGAACAAGAACAAGGCGGAAGATTCTGCTCCTCCAACAGTGGGCTCCATCATCCCTAGAAGTCTTGTTACTACAAAAGACTCCGAAGAGAAATTTCCTACTACTAACTCTCGTACATGGGCCGTCAGTAGGTATCTTTCTTCCATCCGTCCTTCTAGCATTCCTGCTGTGAAGGAAGACTGCCGCTGTCACGATTTGGATATTGTTGCTCCTGATCTATCGGAGCGAGTGACCCTACCCAAGGAGGGTTTTACATATTTTTACATGTATCCCTTTGCTTTGGGTGCGTTCTCTTTGAGTCGAGAGTTTGACTTCGTTATTGCGGAATTTTTCCTCCGCTACCGGGTGTGTCTGGCACAAGTAAGTCCTTCTGTGTGGAGGACCGTTGCTTGCCTTCGGCGTTTGTGCCAAAAGAAGGGAGAAGAGCTAACCTTAGCTCATATGATGAATCTCTATTCTCCCAAGATCTTCTGCGGGGGAATGATAAACCTTTGCAACCGTGGCCACCATGCTCTGTTATCTAGCATGGATGACGACAACGACCGTGGATAGATGGAACGGTTCGTTGCAGTTGCTACCAACAATATTATTTCAGCAACGGCTTCATCCTTTCCGGCCGCTTGGAACTGCACTCGTAAGCTCTTTGTTTAATATTTCTTTTATTAAATATTCTTCTATACCAATATTGATCCTTCATCCTTCGTCTATTTCAGTAACCCGATGGATCCCATCAGTGGTTGAAGGTTTGGACCGGTGGGTCCAGAAGATCTTGGATGTTACGATGCCTGAAACTCGCTTGTGGAAAGAATTGGCCCCTAAATACGGGTGGAATGCCAAATATCATGGTAATTCAACCTCACCGTGTTTTAATTTTTCATGTGAAGAACTTGATTGATCCCTTCTACCTTGTCTATGAAATTAGGTCTACCCGCGGGCTCTGTTGCTGTCCCCGAGGAGGACATCTTGGCTTATCCTGCTGATGCGGTGAGGCTTCTTCAGGAGGCGCTTACTCGAACAGGTATCTCCGAGCCTGTTTCGGGTACAAGTGTATCATTACGGAGTCCTCGACCGGAGGACAAATAACCAAAAAGAAGATGCTCCTCCGTGGTGGGGGAAAAGAATAAGAGGGCGAAGACTACTGCCCCCGAGTCATCTCCGGTAGTGATGATGACTGGCCCTCCTTTCGGGCCGGTCGTAGACACCGTGATGATCGACAATGATGAAGAAGCTAATGATGAGGGAGCTTCTCTACATAGAAGATGATGATTCTCATCATCTCAACATGATGCTCGACCTGTTGAGATAGTTACACCAACCGAGGACGATGCTTCGCCACTTTGGGGAGAGTTTGATTTGGTAGATAATGCCAACTCCCGTCTTCGGGCCCCAATTGTTGTGCCCGGTGCTGCAAGGCTGAGTACCGGGTCCCTGCCGTCTTTGGTTGGCGAGCATCCAACAACCAACACTGCATTTGATACAGCTGCTTCTCACTCTTTAACCCCATCAGCTTCATCTCCGCCTTCGCCAACACTAGCAACTGCTTTATCATTTTCATCCACATCTATTCTTCGACCAACAGCTGCCACATTACCTCCACCGGCTACACTTGATCATGAAGGAAGTGTTCCTCTTCCCTAGTCCCCAGTTCATGGGAATATGGGCAAAATTACGCTGCCCCATCCGGAGATTCGCAAGGGAGGAGTAATGTTACTCTTTCGGTCCCCACTGGATGTAACTTGCTATCCCGGCGGTGGAGCTTGCTAATTACGTGAAGGCTTTGGCTTCAGAGAAGGATTGGGAAAGGATTCAGGCTCTCTCGGGAGAGTGCTTGTTAAACAACGCCATGCACAATGCCACAACGGTATATTCTTTACTTCTTTTGTTGTTTCTACTATTTTTGCATAAACACATTCTAAGTTTGGTTTTCTCACTTTATAGGACAACTTTCTTGCTTACGAGGGCTTTCAAAGGTTGATTAGGGAAAAAGGAGGAACTTACCTCCGAGCGGGATCAACTTTTGGATGAACGGGACCAAGCCATTATTCTCTAAGAATCGGAAACTAAGGTTGTCGAGGCTGTTGTGTTGGAAACTCGTTTGCAGCAAAGTGAGCAGGAAGTTGAGACCCTCAGCCAAGAAATTGACCCGCTGAGGGTCCAATTTGAAGAGGCTAGGGCCAAATGGGCTGAAGTCCATAATCCAATTCTTGCTGCATCCGATCGTGAGGCTGCCTCTGCTGAAAGATTGAACAACTTAGAGGCAGCCTTGAATTCTAAGACTGAAGAGCTTGCTGCTGCAGGGGTGAAATATGCCCAGCTGGAGGAGAAGCACAAGAGAACCATTGAGCAAAATAAGATTTTCAGCTCTACTGTCCGCGAGCTCGATGTTAGCCTCAAGTCTGTTAGATGCGCCCAGGAAAACCTTTCTACCGAGGTCACCCAACTCAAAGAAGAAATCCAGCGTCGAGCGGCTACCCTCGTTGTTGAGAAAACTTACGTTATGCACAACATGAGGAGGAAAACCTTGGAAGAGTCCAAAGCCGGTATCATTGATTTTGATGCCAAAATTTCTAAGGCCCGTGAGATTGAGTTAGCTGCTAAAAGTGGTCTCCCAGCGAGGTCTGATGCTCCTGGTCTTTCTGGTTCCGGTTCCGAGTTTTCGGGAATCGAAGAAGAATCGGAGGATGATAATGCTGAAGGCCAAACTGGTAAAGGTCAAAATGTTGAGCCATCGATGGACCCATCTACTGCTCCCGGGGACGCAAACACTTCTATTCCTCCGGGTTCCGGAGATACTGCAATTTAGCGTTTCTTTTCTTTTTCCAATTCTTGTATCTGTGCCGCTTTGGCATGTTATTGTAAATTGAAACATATTTTTGCTCAAGTATTTGTTTGAGTCTTTATTTCATTTGAATATTCATGCAAGTCTTTAACCTTTGCATTTTCTTCCTTTTGCTTAAGAGTTTTGCGCAAGTTTTTCTATTTGCGTCTTATTATGTATAGCCTTGGGTGTATTTTTCCCGAAAGCATTTTGGCTTTGGGTATCAACCCTTTTTCGTGAGGGCTTTTGTAAGTATTTGCGCAAGTTTACTTTTTGCGTCCTTTCGTATACGGCTTCGGGTGTATTTTTCCCCGAAGACATTTTGATTCCGGGTATAAATTCTCCCGAAACCAACCCTTTAACATGAGTGTTTTTATAAGAGAGGGCCCTCTTATGTTTAAGATGCTCTTGAAGAGGACGTCTCATATTTATTACGGCACTAGCATTTGAAGTACTTGTTTAACTTTCAAATGACAAAGTTAATTCATCGTTCAGACAAGAATAGGATAAAAACAAAAGGATTTCATTTCACTTTATTCCCTCTATTTTCAAAAAGTACATAAGCATTTGCTACGCTGAAAAGAAATTGCCATTACTTGTGGCTAATTTGTACAACTTATTTCTACGAGACTGTTCGCGCAATCCCCGGTCCCGATGATATAATTATGTTTTCAGTTTTTCGTTTCCGGTTGACGTGGCAGTCATTCTTTCTTCATATCGTTCCCCCCAGTGTTCGAATGCGAAGAATACAAATTAGAACACTGGAAGTCTTGTATCTTCGAAGATTCCACCAATGAATTGCTAGATAATCCTTAACTCAGTAATATACTTTACTTCCCCTCAAGAATTTATGCTATCGAGCGAAGGACTATCTAACAACCCTCTAGTGGTTTGCGCTTATGAACGGTCGCGTAACCTTTGCTCAATAGCAAACTTAACTTCCCGGTGGGAATTTTCTATAGAGCAAAAGATTATCTAATCGTCCACGAGTGGATCTTTGCTTGTGTGCCTTGCTATTGAAGGTCTTATTGTTGCTGTCTTCGTAGTATGCTTTCTGTGCTCGAGATAATCGATGATTTCATTTCTCCAGTCCCAGACCAAATTAGTCATATTTACCTCATAGTAACCATCTATATCTAGGACTGAGTTCATCAATTGTACTACCACCCCGAACTCTGATCCCTTTATTCCCGTTGATGATCCAAGGTTAGCTAATGTATCTTCTTCTGCGTTATCTTCCCTCGAGATATGAGTAATTGACCACTTCCGATATCGCGCCAACAGAGCCTGTACTTTTACCACGTATTGTTGCATGCGCTCCAATTTGGTTTCGAAGATCCCGTAGACCTGATTTACCACTATCTGTGAGTCGCATTTGATTTCGATGACGTCAGAGTCGAGTCCCTGGACCAATTCGAGCCCTACAATCAAAGCTTCATACTCTGCTTCATTGTTAGTTAAAGGGACCGTTCTAATGGCTTGCCTTATGGTTTTTCCCGAAGGAGTGATTAAGACAACACCAAGCCCGGACCCTTTTACGTTGGATGCTCCGTCCGTAATTAAGATCCAAACTCCTGATGTTGTATCCGACACTATTACTACCTCCTTGGTTCCCAGAGGCAGTAATCCTGGACTGAAATCGGCCACGAAGTCAGCCAAGACTTGCAACATAATTGCAGTTCTTGGTTTATATTCTATGTCAAACTCACTCATTTTGACGGCCCATTTGGCCAATCTACCCGTGAGCTCGAGTTTATAGAGGATGTTTCGTAAAGGGAAAGTGGTCACCACGGCTATCAGGTGGCATTGCAAGTAGGGCCTCAACTTTCGAGCGGCGACTACGAGAGTTAAGGCCAGTTTCTCCAAATGTGGGTAGCGAGTTTCTGCTTCCTTAAAAATTATACTAACATAATAAGTGGGAGATTGCGTACCTTCGTCCTCACGGACTAAAACCGCACTTACCGCAACTTTCGAGACCACGAGGTAAACTAACAACGTTTCACCTTCTTTTAGTTTTGAAAGCAATGGAGGGCTTGACAAGTACTTTTTCAAATCCCTCAAAGTCTGCTGGCACTTTGGGGTCCATTCGAATTTATTTTTCTTTTTGAGTAGTTGATGTCGCCTAAATTCACACCACTGATTGGGATTGTGAAGCGGTCGATGCAATTATAATTACCCAATGCGAGTCAGGGTCGATTCCACAGAGATCTTATATTGGATTAGGTATATATCTAGACTAGGTGTATGACGTGCCCAAATTGCACTTCCACATAATTGATTGTTTCTTCCTACTTCTAAAAAGTATATGATTGTTTGTAAATGAAAAGCTAAAGAACGATATTTTTGGTATTGTTTTTTTTCAAGTTGATAAAAGATCTAGGGTCGTGACTTTCACCTAGGTGGTTACCTAACGGATTGTGGGCTTTAGGGCATGTTTGATTGATCAGGGTGTAATATAGCAATCACACGCAATTACTCATTCTATACCTCTTGATAGTTTGAGTGGTTTTTCCCAATTTGGCTTTCTTAAGTCCAAATGGGTAATTCACAAAACTAATGATAGATGCTCAAGTCGGGTCTTACTATCTCTAGATTTGACCCTTTAATTGGGGCTACCAATTTATTGAGTTCATCCTAATTCCTTGTTAGCCAAGTTTTTCTAGACTTAGTCTCTCTTTCTCAAGTAGAGACTAGGTCAATTAGGCCTGAATCAATGTTTGCAACCATTAATTCTTAAATTCAAGTAAGAACTAGGCTGAGTATCATATACCCAATCACAAACAAGCCCCAAATTAAACACCCATTGAGTACCCACACTAGGGAAGGGTCACAATCCTAGCTAATAACTTAGGTACTCATAGGCAAAATTGAAGAAACTAAGATTAAACTCATAATAAATGACTAAGGGAAGAAAATCTAATGTTAAAATGATAAACTATTACAAAGTTACCCAAAACAGTAAGGAAAAAATGGCTATCTACTTTCAGGTGTTCAAACGTGACTTAAATTTGACAAAAAGATCTATTTATACCCAACTGAAATTATCGGACAAAATTGCCCCTGCGGAGGTTGTGCGGCCGCACAATTCTATGTGCGGTTCGCACTTTGAAGCTGGCTTGATAGGATGGACTTCTGCGGCCGCACAATTCTGAGATGCAGCCGCGCTTCTTCAGATTTTGCGGACCGCACATTTCTGAGTGCAGCCACACTCTTGGACTTGAGCTGGACATGGAAGATTTCTACGGACCACACATTTATGAGTACGGCCACACTTTTGCATTCTACGGCCGCACAATAATATCGCGGTCCACACTTCTTCAGGGACCCAAAACACCATCTTTCTGAACCTCGTCTTCTACGACCGCACAATAATTATGTTGTCCGCACTTTGCGAAGGGAATTTGTCAGTGGTTCTTCATAGTCTGCGACCGCGCACAGTATTGTGCGGTCCGCACTTTGCTATTTTCTGCTTTGTTTTGGTCCTTGTCCAATTTTACTCCTTCTTGAGTTGATTTTCATCTCTTTGGCTCATTTCCCAATATTCCTTCAAGAAAGCAAATTTCATTATTTCTCGGGAATACCTTTAAGTATTTTTGAGCTAAAACGAAAGTAAAAGAGTGCAAATAAGTGGTCAAAATCCCTACTTATCAACTCCTCCAAACTTAAACTTTTGCTTGTCCTCAAGCAATTAAGGTAATTCCCACCTCCACAAGGAAAAAGCTATTTCAACTGGCCTAAGTTGAATCAAACACACATCAATTGGGACCAACGATTACCACACACTCATGAATCATCAACAAGCCTATGCTTTGAATGTTAAAGCACAAATAGCTCTAATGTGACGCTTGAGCATCAAAAGTTGACTTTATTCATCAAGGAAGATCGCACTTTCATGTAGGTCACTGTGGATCCCAAACTCCTCCTCCTATACTCTCCGAAAGCTCATCTCACTCAAGAATGAAACACTCAATGCAATGATTCGAGAAAGGTTCGCTCATCACTCTCAAAAGAATGTCACAAGCCCGGCTCTAAGTACCATATGCTTGCCCCTATTGTAAATCACCACTAATGTAAGCTTACTCGGCTTGAAATCGCGTAGGTCTTTTTTGGCATGTAATGAAGGCTTTTGGACTAAGGAGGGAAATATTGAAATGGAACTAGTTCATCTTTCCTTTAGCACTCCATTTTCTCTTTTTGGCTCATACTTTGCCGACTCTTTGAGTCATTTTCTTTTTTCCTTAGGGGACTAAAGAGACTTGACATCACTTTTTCTTGGACATGCTATTCATATTCTCCTTCTTTGTTTTTTCCATGCTTTTAACTTTTGCTTTCTTTTGAATCTTTTCAACCCTTTCGCATTATTCACTTTCTTTTTGTGTTTTTCTTTTGTTCTTTCTTTTTTTTTTCTTTGCCTTTCCTCTTCTTCATTTCTTTTCTCTTTTTGTGCCTTGATACCATCTTCAAACTCCTCGTCTCTCCCCCAAACTTATGTTTTCGCCATTTGCTTCTCATGAGTGCTAAAGAAAGCTCGGGTGCCAAGAGAGGATCAGTATAAAACAGCTAAAGACTTGTAACATGGTTATCGAATAAAAAAGGCTTTAGGCTCAAAAGGGTTGACTAGGAATAATATCACTGGCGGTTCATGAAAGGTTTCAAAACGGGTCAAGGAGAGCCTACAATCACTTCTCAAGCCAAGCTAACTTAGAATTTCGCCTTGAAACACATTTGGGGCAAGTTCTAGACCATTCGCAAGGGTACTTGGACTTGTAACAAAATACCTCACTTCTCACACAACCGATTTGTTAAAGAGAATAGAGTCGAGGGACCACAATAACCGCATTCAAGATTGAAAATCGCTAATGGTTCAGCTAAACCTCCCAATGATTGCTTAAGTCAATACAAGAGTCACAAGGTCACTAACTAGAGCCATTTCTTTCCAAAAACTTGTTTTTAACCATAAGCGTGTAGTTAAGTGTGTTGGTACCAAGTGAAGCATGATTGACCCTTATTCATTCATTATTACTATTGTTTCTACCTAAACATCAAGAACAAACTCGATCCCTTAAGAAGGTTGTCACGCCATCCATGGTCGGGAAGAGCCACCCTGTTCACACAAAACCCACCTTTGGAAAGAACCGTGACATTAAGAAAATCAAAGGCTTATTGTTCACTTAAACATAAAAAGAAGCTATTAAAGTAAATAAGAAGCTATACTATTAAGAAAACAAAATGAAGAAGCTATGAAATAAACTACTGAAAGTACGACAAATGATTTTACAAACCGAGGGGAATAGAATATATACATCAAAAGAGAGGGAGGAATATATACATAATGAAAGAGAAGATAAAGATAAAAGAAAAGGAGTATTAAAGTTATTACAGGCCAACGTAATCAAATGTCATCAAATCAAACCAAAATAGACCACCCCCTGAATAAAAATAAGCATTGTCCTCAATGCTTAGCAAAATCAGAATAAGGGAGGGTAGAGAGTAAAGAAAACTCCTTATGTGGTATCAAGGTGACTGGCAGCATCACCCCCCCGGGCTCTTCTAACTGGATCTCATCATCATCTGGCTGGGGAACAACGGGGTTGGCAAACATCTAAAGCATCTCCTCGGCAGTGTGGGCAGCAAGGTCTGGCTCGTCAGACTGACCAGCTGGTGCCTCTACTACTGGGTCTGCTGGTACTGATGGATCTGTCTCCATCAGTAGGTCAAATGACAAATCACCCGTTGCTGCAATCTTTGCCACCTCCTTTCTCAATCTCTCCACTGATTTCTTTGAAGCCTAGGATTTCCTCATCTTCTTTACCTGCTTGCCCAACTCCTTAATAGCTTCCCCATGAGCCACCAGTGTATCCATAATGGTCTTCTGGTTCTCCAGAATTTTCTTCAATGTTTCCTCCACTGACGGAGGAACTGTGGTACTGCTGGGGTAGAAGACTGTGCTGCAACAACACTGGATATGTCAGGCAGCTTAGAAGTGTTTGCCTGCATCCAGTTGTTGAGACTCACTAATGTCTGGGAGACTCGCAATGCAGTGAGTGTATAAGTGGATGAGGTCGACACTGGTACTGATGTTGATGGTCTAGAAGATGAAGGTGGTGGCATGTCAGCTGTCCCGGTGGAAAGCCCGGCTGCTGTGGAAGGCATGGGAGCTGTAGATGGCTCAGCAGCAGACTCTGTAACCACCACTGATGGCTCAGCAGACTGACCAACAATGGTAGTGGACTTACCCTTGAACTTTGGGTTGTCCGCACCTTGCAGGGAGTACCATGAGAAGGGCTTTTTATCCCTCACTTATGTATCAAAAGTCCTTGGCTCCACCTTTGCATCGTTAAAATATTCTGTGAGGGTGTTGGGATATAGGTAGCAACTTTCACCTTTTCGGACAACCACTATCATATTGGCCGACATGATGACACCCACATTGATTGGGTACCCGGCTATAATAGATGCCACCAGAACTGCTCGGGAAATTGGAAATTGTTCTCATTCAAGCTTGGATCAGTACGGCTGCATACAAAGGTTTGCTACCCTTTTTCTTCAGAATTTAGGGTAGCCCGTGTGATATGAATCCCTGCTGTGATCCATGGTGGTGGTGGTCCTGGAGCAGCCAAAATCTCTGCTAACCAGAGGCAAGCTGCATCACCCATAGCGAGAGATTCTAGGTACTGGATTGCCTCTACCTCCTCAAAGCCCAGGTAAGTGTTTAGAGTGCTGGGGTCGAATCTGACTTTCAAATTTCTCACTTTGGTTATTTTGGTACCCTTCTTGATGTGAGCCACATTGGCATAGAACCCCCGTACCAATTGCTCATTTGCATCTATGACACTTTTGGTGAACCACTTCCACCCCTTTCGCTCCCGGAAATGTCTAAGGACATTTGGATTGTATTTATCCAAATCTTTCATTAAGAATTGTCGCTCAAGTGTGAGCGATCGCTGGGGCCACCACTCTCTGAACCTTGTGTAGGCTGTTAAACTCACAAATCTATCCTCACACGCTTCCTTCTTCTTCGACCTCTCTAGGCCTCCCACTCAAGTGTCACCTACTCTACCATCATCCGGGACATCGTCATCATCATCTACTGCAACTGGTGCAGGAGGAGTAGGTGTAGAGGAGGGCTCTGAACACTGGCTACCGGCATCGGAACCCTCAAAAGAACTTGCTGTAGTGGAGGGTTCGTTGCGCAATTGATATCTCCCAGTGGTTTGTGGTGGTTGGGACTGGGCCTCAGGATGTACCTCCACTGAATGACCCTCGGAGGCTTCCCTAGACGGGGCATATGAACTAGATTCTGAGGACTCTGTGGCCCTACCTCTCCCAGTAGTCGGCTTTTTGGCGATGGCTTTTGATTGCACTCCAGTGGGTGAGTGCCCTTTCCTCGGCCTCGGGAGGGTTCACCTCTCCCTTTAGATGTATCGGCTCTACCTCGTGATCGAACCATTGTCTGCAATACAAGGCACATAAGTCAGTTAGAGTTCAAAACAGTGTAAACAGTTGCATTACAGTTGCAGAAAATAGTCTACAGAAGAGACAGTGCGGACCGCACAATTTTGAGTGCGGCCGCAGACTGCCATGTGCGGACCGCACAATTTCAAAGTGCAATCGCACATCCTGAAGTGCGGACCACATAATTTTGAGTGCGACCGCACATTCCCAAGTTTAGAACACTGGTTCTCTGAAGTTCCAAAGTGCGGTCGCACACATGTTTCTACGGTAGCACAATTTTTCTGCGGACCACACAATTTTGAGTGCGGTCCGCACTTTTCATGCAACACATTTGCCCTAATTTAAGATTTGCGGACCGCACAATTTTGTATGCAGCCGCACAATTTGAAATTAAGCGGCACTGACTTTAGGTTTTGCAATTTTTGCACAATTTAGACATGGTATTTGCAAATAAACATGATTAATGATCTATCAGTCCCCAGTGAACACACATGATATAACCCATATGATTTTAAGCACACATGAATAACATTTGAGATTTTAGGCCTACAAATAACTTACTAATCAAGAACAAAAATTAAGAAAAATGGAAAAATCTAACATGGATTGAACATACCAGTGATGAAGGATGCAGGTGAGAATCTAAACTTGATGAAATGAGTAGGAGTGTGAGCTATTTTGTGGTGCACTGTGTTTGCTTAGGTCTCAAGAACTCAGAGTGTGTAAAGTTGTGAATAGTGCTTAGAGGACCTATTTATAGGTTGACCAAATCGGTCAAAAGTTGCGCTGAGTGCGGCTGCACAATTTTGAGTGCGGTCCACACTCTTTACCTGGACCTTTGTTGAGATTCTGCGATCCGCACAAAAGTGAGTATGGCCGCAGAATGGCCTATTCTCTGTAACTCAAAACTTCAGAGAGTTCACATTTTTGGGTCTCCAGTTGTGCGGCCGCACAAAGAATTGTGCGGCCGCAGACTCCTTTCTGCGGTTGCATTCATTATTGTGCGGTCCGTATTTTGTTCAACACTTGGCCAAAGTTTTCGAACACAGTCCATGAAATGCACACTCATTCCTGCAATTTACTTCAAAACCAGTTAGCTCAAAACAAAACCTATCTAACAAAGAAGAAAATGAAAAATGAAAAGAAACATGTGTTGCCTCCCAAGAAGGGCCTGATTTAATATTGCTGCACGACGCAGATTACCATCAATCACTTGAAATAAACTAATGCCACGACGTGGCCATCATCAACTTTGCCAAGATAATGCTTCACCCGGTTACCATTGACTCTAAACACTTCATAATTTTTATTTTTCAAGTCCAATGCACCGAAGGGTGTCACATGTACAACCTCAAATGAACCACTCCACTTAGACTTAGACTTTCCCGGAAACATTCGTAACCGAGAATTGAACAATAACACAAGATTCGGAACTTGAGACTCGATTCTTCCACTTCGACCGATATTAGAGCTTCGGCACAGTAAACCAATGAGAAAGGGGTGGCCCCAGTACTGGACTTCGAGGTCGTACGGTATGCCCATAAGACTTCGAAAAAGATTTCTTTCCATTTTCCTTTAGCGTCGGTCAATCTCTTTTTGAGGTTTTGGAGTATGGTTTTGCTCGTGGACTCCGCTTTCCCATTCCCACTAGGGTGATAGGGTGTTGATAGAATCCTTTTGATCTTATGATCTTCGAAAAACTTGCTTACTTTGCTGCTGATGCACTGCTTTCCATTGTCGCACATGATCTCGGTTGACATTCTGAATCGGCATATTATATGGTTCCAGATGAAATCAATGACTTCCTTCTCCCTGACTTTCTCAAACGCCTGGGCTTCCACTCATTTAGAAAAATAGTCAGTCATAAACAATATAAATTGAGCCTTATCGGGTGCCCATAGAAGGGGCCGACGATGTTCATTCCCCATTTCATGAAAGGCCAGGGTGACAAGACCGAGTGTAGCAGCTCCCTGGGCTGATGAATCATCGGAGCATGCCTCTGACATCCATCGCATTTTTGTACGAACTCCTTTGCATTTTTTCCATGTCGCTCCAGTAGTAGCCGGCTCTGATTATTTTCCAAACAAATGATTCGGCGCCCGAATGATTTCCGCAGGTGCCTTCGTGGACTTCCCTCAGAACACACTCGGTTTCTCCTGGTCCTAGACATACTGCGAGTGGGCCATCGAATGTTCTCCGGAACAGGGTACCGTCTTCGGACAAGCTAAATCGGGCCGCCTTCGTATGCAGAGTCCTCGATTCCTTAGGGTTCGCGGGTAGTTTTTCGGTTTTCAGATACTTTATATATTTGTTTCTCCAATCCCAAGTTAGGCTTATTGAGTTTATCTCAGGGTGACCTTCTTCCACTACCGATCTCATGAGTTGTACGACCACCCCTGAGTTGAACTCATCGTCGTCGACCGACGATCCCAAGTTAGCGAGAGCATCAGCCTTTCTTTTTTGATCCCGAGGTACATGTTGTAAAGTTCATTCCTTGAACCGATGTAATGTTACCTGTAGTTTATCCAAGTATCTTTGCATTCGTTCCTCTCTAAATTCGAATGTCCCATTAACTTGGTTCACCACTAGGAAGGAGTCGCACTTAGCTTCGATCACCTCTGCCCCCAAGCTTTTGGCCAGTTCGAGATCTACATTTATGGCCTCATATCCGACCTCGTTGTTAGTCAATTTTACAGTCCTAATAGATTGTCTAACTATATTGCCTGTTGGTGGCTTCAATACGATGCCAAGTCCGGACCCTTTTGCGTTTGAGGCACCGTCCGTAAAGAGGGTCCAGATTCCCGAATAGATCCCCGAGTTTAACAACGACTCTCTCTCCACCCTGGGTATTAGGGCTGGCGTAAAGTCGGCCACAAAGTATGCTAAAATTTGGGATTTAATGGCGGTCCAGGGTCGATATTCGATATCGTATCCGCTGATCTCTATGGCCCATTTGGCCAATCGTCCCGAGAGTTTGGGTTTATGCATTACATTCCTCAATGGGTAAGTAGTTACAACACATATGAGGTGTCATTGAAAGTACAATTTCATTTTCCTAGAGGTGCTTAGCAAAGCGAGCGTCAGTTTTTCTAGGTGAGGGTATCTAGTTTCGCCCTCGCCTAGAGTCCTGCTACCATAATAGATTGGGAATTGCGTACCTTTCTCTTCCCGGACCAGGACTCCACTTACCGCTATCTCGGATACTGCTAAGTACAGGTATAGTCGTTCGTATGTCTTCGGAGTATGAAGTAGAGGTGGGCTCGAGAGATACCTCTTGAGTTCCTCCAAGGCTCGTTGGCACTCCGCGGTCCATGAGAAGTTATTCTTTTTTTCAACAATGAGAAGAATCGGTGGCTCTTGTTGGAAGACCTCGAGATGAATCACCCCAGGGAGGCTATGCGTCCGATTAATCTTGGAACGATCTTGACGTTATCCACAATAGTGGTATCTTCGATGGCCTTGATCTTATCGAGATTAATATTGATTCCTCGGTTGGATACCACGAACCCAAGGAATTTCCCGAACCCGACTCCGATTGCACATTTCTACGGGTTCATCTTCATATTGTACTTCTTTAATATGCCGAAGGTTTCCTGCAAATGTTTCAAATGGTCCTCTACTAGCAGGGACTTAACCAACATATCGTCAATGTAAATCTCCATTGATTTTCCTATTTGTTCTTCGAACATCCGATTTACTTGGCGTTGGTAAGTGGCACCATATTTTTTAGTCTGAATGACATTACATTATAGCAGTAGGTACCGTACTTAGTGATGAAGGATGTTTTTTCCTGATCGTCCGGGTCCATCCGAATTTGGTTGTACCTTAAATAGGCATCGAGAAAACTGAGGATCTCGTGGTTGGCCGTCGCATCGATCATGCGATCGATGTTGGGGAAAGGGAAAGAGTCTTTGGGGCATGACTTGTTCAAGTCTTTATAGTCTACACACATTCTTAATTTGTTTCCCTTTTTAGGGACTACTACTATGTTTGCTAACCAGTCCGGGTACTTAACTTCCCGGATGGATCCTATTTTAAGAAGTTTAGATACCTCGTCTTTGATAAACGCATGCTTGACCTCGGACTGGGTCTCCTCTTCTGCTTGATCGAGTGGAACTTTAGGCCCAGGATTAGCTTGTGAGTAGTTATTTCCGGGGGGATCCCTGTCATATCAAGGTGGGACCAAGCGAAACAATCTATGTTAGCCATAAAAAATTGAATGAGTTTTTTCCTGAGCTCGGGATTCAACCCCGTGCCCAAGTATACCTTTCGATTAGGAAAATGCTCGATCAGTATGACTTGCTCCAGTTCCTCGAATGTCGATTTGGTAGCATCGGAATCGTCGGGGGCTATAAAATACCTAGAAACCCCGTAATCATCATCGTCATCGTTCCCCTGCTTCTCTAGTTGGGTCGACGTCGATGTAGGTATTGCAATTTGGCTTCTTGCTTGGCGGCCGAACCCAGACCTTTTATCGTTGCAAGTATGGATACCGAAACCACCTCATCGACCGCAAACATCTCTCTTGCAGTTGGTTTTTCTTCGTAAATTGTTTTTATCCCTCCTGGCGTTGGGAATTTCATTACTTGGTGCAGAGATGAGGGTACCGCCCTCATGTTGTGGATCCATGGCTTTCCGAATAGAGCGTTGTACCTCACGTCTCCTTCGATTACATAGAACTTAGCTTCGTGAATGGTCCCGACAACGTTTACCAGTAATTTTATCTTCCCTTTAGTGGCCTCACATGCCATGTTGAATCCGTTTAGAAGTCGGACTACAGGCACAATCTAATCTTGTAGACCGAGTTGTTCAATGACCCTCAATCTGATGATGTTGGCCGAGCTACCTGGATTAATCAACACACGCTTAACTCGAGATTTGTTTATAAGTACAGATATTACCAGTGCATCGTTGTGGGGCTGCATGATCCCTTCAGCATCCTCATCGTTGAAAGACAAGGTTTCCTCCGGCATGTAATCCCGGGTTCCTTTTTCCCTTGTGATGGATACTTTGGTGCGCTTCAGCATCGGCCCTTGGGGAGCGTCGACCCTGCCGATGATCATGTTAATGATGTGCTGAGATTCCTCCTGCTCGATCTCTTTATTATAATCTCTATTCCTGAAATAGTTCTTGGCTTGATCGCTCAGAAATTCTTGGAGATGTCCGTTGTTGAATAACCGGGCTACTTCCTCTCTTAATTATCAGCAGTCCTTCGTTCTGTGGTCGTGAGTGCCATGATATTTGAACATTAGGTTAGGATCCCTTTGGGCTGAATCGGACTGTAGAGATCGAGGCCACTTGGTGTCGCTGATACGTCCAATTGCGGTTACGATAGCAGCAATATCAACGTTGAAGTTGTACTCTGATAACCTCGGTGATTCCTTGGGCCCGATGGGCCTGTCAAAACCATTTTTGCTCATGAGTCCCGGTTATTTTGACTCTGATCGCTTCTCCTTTCATTTCTCCCAGGGTTTCGTCCTGATCCGTTACTCCTGCGATCACCGATATACAGCTGATATCGGTACCTACTTGGCCTTGGTTCACGATCAATGTCTCTTTTGGGCCTGTCACTAGCTCGGATAATATAGACGGACCCGGAAGGAGCCCCAAGCTGATTATTTTCGAATCTAATTTTTGACTGATATCAGTTATACATATCGGCCTAAGTCACGGCCGGATATTCCACCAGATTTTGCTTCAACTGATGCGAAGCCAACGAGCTTCGAGTATTGAGTCCTTGGGTGAAGACCTGAACGGCCCAGTCGACCGCGACCGGAGGCAGGCCCATCCGTTCCATCTGAAACCGGGACACGAATTCTCTGAGCATCTCATTATCCCTCTGTTTCACTTTGAAAGGTCTGATTTTCTGGTCTCGACCTTGATAGCCCCGGCGTGTGCTTTTACGAAGGAATCTGCAAACATAACAAACGAGTCAATAGAGTTAGGAGGTAGGTTGTGATACCATATCATAGCCCCTTTTGACAAGGTCTCTCCGAATGTTTTCAGCAAGAAAGATTCGATCTCGTCATCTTCTAAGTCATTCCCCTTGATAGAACACGTGTATGAGGTCACATGTTCATTTGGGTCAGTTGTCTCGTTGTACTTAGGAATTTCATGCATAGGGAACTTTTAAGAGATCGGCTTCGGGGCTGCACTCGGAGGGAAGGGTTTATGAACACACTTCTTGGAGTCTAGGCCTTTCATTATTGGTAGCGCTCCGGGGATTTGGTCGACCCTGGAGTTGTAAGTCTCTACCTTCTTGTCGTTGGCTTCAATTTTCTTTTCTCCCGTTTCCACCCGCTTTTTTAATTCCTCGATCATCTTTATTATCTCGGGGCTGGTTCCGAGTTCAACTTCATTTGGCCTATTTGTGGCGGGTCTATTTTCGCGAGTGTTATTCCGGGATGACTCAAGCTCAACTCTACTGGGAGCGTAGCTTCGGTTCTGCAGTTGGGCTATCGCTGCTTGCTGCGCCTGTAGCATTTCGAAGATCACCCGCAAGCTGATCTCATCTCCTTTACCATTACGAGCATTTTGAGCTACCGACCAGATTCCCCCGCGGATGCTGTTCTCAAGGTCGGTGGGCAAATTCATGTTGATGGCCACATATGAGTTGGCGTCGATCGGGTCCGCGACCGGAACTCCGTTGGGATCGGCGGGGGGCATCTCGTTTCTGGGCTCTATATTGTTGTTCTTGCTATGGGGCCGGACTCAGCATCCGTGTTTAGAGAGGAAGATTGGGAGTTCGACATTTTAACACAGACCTGAAATCAAAGGCACTTCAAAGAGCAAGTGTAAAGTAAGGTATGTTATGAAAATTTGTATCAAATCGCCGCTATTATCCTTAGCCCCACGATGGGCGCCCAAACTGTTTACCCTCAAATGCGGATAACAATTGAATTTTATAAGTGGTTTTAAGGATACGCGGATTAATTTGATACAGAGCAATAAATTAAGTGAATTAAAAAAACAAAGGTAAATTAAATTCAAACCACACGAGTAAGATAGTTCCAGCCTTAGTGAAATAGTCACCCTCGAGCCGGGCTCACCACGGCCGGCACCAATGAAAAGGAGCAAGATCTAGTGATAGAGAAAATAATAATATGTTGCTTTTGAGTGCGTGTTACAATGTCTTTCATGAATTATCAGACCCCCTTTATATAGTAGGGGAGTTCTACTTTAGGTATAACTCTATAAAAGGTAAAATATTTTCTGATTAACTGACCGCCGGTTCCTTATCGATAAGTGTCGAGATCCCCGCCGTGATATCCGGCCGGTCACGGATATTTCGGCCTCCTGTTGGCTATGCTTGATTGTCCGACAATGTTCTTCGAAGTCGTTCGAGGATAGGACCGATTCCGGAATCATGACCTCGAAATTCCGAGGGCATGCATCATGCCCCGAATTGTAACTCGGTGGGACCTTTGGCTCGATTTCGGTCCCTTGCCATCATGTCTCGAGCTTGGCTTATTTTATCGGAGGTCGGGATACACCATGAGCTCGATTTCACCGGTATACACTGAGAAAGATAAATAGGAAACAAGAACCTTCTTCTTGAGCTCACAAATGTCATCTCCTGTGAAAAGGTGACAATATCACGAGAGCTGGGAGAGAGATCGGATAAAGTGAAATGAAAATGAATTTGTTAAAATTGCAAATTTTGTTCCTGCCCAAGTCCTCAAATTCAGATGGTTGGAACGTACAATCCAGCAAGCAGAATTATACAAACAAATTAAATAAACGACGTTGAAAATAAAATACAAAACAAAGACGTAATACTGAACAAAAAACGGCGTCCTCCAACCAACCTAACTAGCTCAACGAATTCGAAACGATACCGACTCAATTGGTATTTGGTACAATTAATTAATAGCTTAGGAGCACAGAAATTAGTAGGCTTTTGGACATAAAAGATGTGAGATTTGACCCAAAAAATTAGTTTCGGAAGTAAAGTTGAAAAAAAAGGTATTTTAAAATTAAAATTGTATCTGGACATTTATTTCCCTTAAAAAAATATTGCAGTTTTATGAGAGAAAAATATTTTTACTTGAAAAAGAGGTAAAAACACTTTTTCAAATTTGAAACTCATCTTCAAAATTCTTTGAAACTCATCTTAAAAAATTCGGTCAAATGTATAATTAAATAATATTTTGAAGATAAATATTGGAAAAAGGAAGAAAAATATATGGACAAAAAGACCCTAAATATTATTAGGTATGTGTGAACAAAGTCTCACGTGGAAAATAGAAAAGAAAAATAAGTTATTTATAATGAGTTAGATTCTCTTGGTAGTGTGAGGCCTTTTGGAAAAAATCGTACGGGTGCGGCCCAAAGTAAATAATATCACACCATGTCAAGAGTATCTTTGGGCCGTTTTAGCTAAACAACTGGTATCAGAGGTTCAAGACAAGTTCATTTAGGCGGGTTTAGTTCTGGCAGTAACCTATTTGATGGTTATCATAATTTTTGTCTGAGAATTTTAACCGGAGAAAATTATTCACATAAATATGTCACTTAAAAACGAACTCTAGCTACTTAGCAAAATCAGTCAAATTATACTTAACATGTTCATTATTAATGAATAAAACTTAATTTCTGTAATTAATTAATTCATCTAGCATGTAATTATTTTTTACACTTTAACGAATAAAACTTAATTTTTTTAAGTATTATGTACGCAGTTATTCTTAAATAAAACAACATTGGACTTTGTTAAGAAGAATTTAAGAAAATTGACTACGAAATTGGTCGATAGTATTTAAGTATCTGTTGTTATAGTTATGGTGAGAGAAAAATGTTAGAAGTTAAACTCAACTAAAAGCCTAATAAAACAAAGCTCAACAAAAAAACATTATAACTCCAACATATGTCATTGAAATTATGTTTATACATGTGTGTTTGGGGGAGGGGGGAGATTGAAAACTATTATTGCAATATAAATTAGTAATTGATTATACGTAAAGTTCACATATTATACAATAATAAAAATAGATAAAATATAGCCTATGAAACTTGGGTTTGAAGAATTTATTTAAAAAATAAAAAACTATGGAATTGGTTGGTAGTAGTAAAATACTTCACAATTTCGCATAGTATTTGGTGGACTTTGTGTTAAGAAGTTNACTTAAAAAAATATTGCAGTTTTATGAGAGAAAAATATTTTTTACTTGAAAAAGAGGTAAAAACACTTTTTCAAATTTGAAACTCATCTTCAAAATTTTTTGAAACCCATCTTAAAAAATTCGAATTTTGAAACCCATCTTAAAAAATTCGGTCAAATGTATAATTAAATAATGTTTTGAAGATAAATATTGGAAAAGGGAAGAAAAATATATGGACAAAAGGACCCTAAATATTATTAGGTATGTGTGAACAAAGTCTCACGTGAAAAGTAGAAAAGAAAAATAAGTTATTTATAATGAGTTAGATTCTCTTGGTAGTGTGAGGCCTTTTGGAAAAAATCGTATGGGTACGGCCTAAAGTAGACAATATCACATAATGTCAAGAGTATCTTTGGGCCGTTTTAGCTAAACTACTATATCAGAGGTTCAAGACAGGTTCATTTAGGCGGGTTTAGTTCTGGCAGTAACCTATTTGATGGTAATCATAATTTTTGTCTGAGAATTTTAACTGGAGAAAATTATTCACATAAATATGTCACTTAAAAACTAACTCTAGCTACTTAGCAAAATCAGTCAAATTATACTTAACATGTTCATTATTAATGAATAAAACTTAATTTCTGTAATTAATTAATTCATCTAGCATGTAATTATTTTTTACACTTTAACGAATAAAACTTAATTTTTTTAAGTATTATGTACGCAGTTATTCTTAAATAAAACAACATTGGACTTTGTTAAGAAGAATTTAAGAAAATTGACTACGAAATTGGTCGATAGTATTTAAGTATCTGTTGTTATAGTTATGGTGAGAGAAAAATGTTAGAAGTTAAACTCAACTAAAAGCCTAATAAAACAAAGCTCAACAAAAAAACATTATAACTCCAACATATGTCATTGAAATTATGTTTATACATGTGTGTTTGGGGGAGGGGGGAGATTGAAAACTATTATTGCAATATAAATTAGTAATTGATTATACGTAAAGTTCACATATTATACAATAATAAAAATAGATAAAATATAGCCTATGAAACTTGGGTTTGAAGAATTTATTTAAAAAATAAAAAACTATGGAATTGGTTGGTAGTAGTAAAATACTTCACAATTTCGCATAGTATTTGGTGGACTTTGTGTTAAGAAGTTGGACCAACCTGACATCAAATTAAAGAAAGTTCGACCCAAACACAAAACAAGCCTCGCTCCCACTGTATCAACCAGATCCAACCCGCCGTTAAATTATCGCCCGGCGGTGATCGTTCTGACGTCGGGAAATGAAACGTGGCAGCAGATTCTCGTTCCACGTCACCGTCGTGATAGCCGCCATCGCATTCATCTACTTCTCAACGGTGTTCGTCTTCATTGATCAGGGGTTTGGGCTTTGGTCGTCCCCCGGTATGCTTAACGCCGTCTTCTTCACTGTCGTAGCTGCTATGTGCATTTCCAATTATGCCCTTGCCATTTACACGGATCCGGGTCACGTTCCCATCTCATTTGTACCCGACATTGAAGACCCTGATAACATCGTTCATGAGATCAAGCGCAAGGTTTTTTTCACTTCTTTCAGTTGTTATTTCTATTTTTTTCCTTTAGAATTATTAGCTTTTATTTTCTAGTCCTTCCATTTTTCTAATTCTCATCTCATTCTATATATACTTGTATTAATATCTTCAATTTGTATTTTTCTGCTCCGTGAAAAATGAAACTTTGAGAAATTATTTTCTAGTTTTTGGTTGGATTAGGGAAAAAGAGTAGGATAATTATGGGAAGAATTTAAGTTATATACACAGACAGTGTATAATTTATTGGATTATAGTAGGTTACTATTTATTCTAGATGACCGATCAATGTTTATTATACGATGTTACCTGCAATTATATGTTAATGACCTGATTGTGTAAATATTTTTTACCTTGTCAAAGCATAGAACTAAATAAAAAATGTTAGTATCGGGAGTAAGATATAGTTTGGTGATACCCATTTTAAAAAAAGATAAGTAATACTTATTGTTTAGTGGTATTTTCAAGTATTAAAGAAATTTTTTAGTGAAGGGTAGTCTTGGAGTAACGATAAAGTTGTCTATGTATGACCTATAACCGTGAAAACAGTCACTAATACTTACATTAGGGTAGACTGTCTACATCACAGCCGTTGGGGTGTTGTCTTTCTCCGGACCCTGCGTGAACGGGATGCCTTTTGCACCGGGCTGCCCTTTTAAAGAAATGTTTTAGTGTTGAATTCATTTTTAGTGATTTTATGAAACGAAAATGACTACAGGATAATAATTTACATGCCAGACTGGTGACTACTAGAGCGTTATTTGGATTTAGTGACTACTACTTCTTTGAGTCGTAAATCCGCTGATGTGGTACTTCCTTACCTATATTACAGTTAAAAATGCATAGATCTAATCTGCTTGGTAGTCTCCTTTCAATAATTGGAAAACTTAGGGAAAAACTAGCATTCTGTCCAAAAATCTTGCTTTAGCGGATAACGTATGATTTCTATAGCATATGCTAAGTAAAGGAGAGATCTTTGGTGTGCTAGTTTGGGGATTCACTGTGCTTATTGCCAGATTTTAAGGTTGCGGAGATTAATTCCCCATGTATTAAGGAGCTTGGTTATTGAGCCAGGAACGGGCATATAACTGTCAAAAATACAGAGTTAGAGGTAATTACTAGAAGCAGCACGCACTAGTAGGAAAGATCTTTTTGGATGAAGTCTAAGATAGAATTTGCCTTAATACAATTTCGTGTTACACCAAAGAGCAAGCAAAACTATATGGATAAAATTTATCTTCTGGACTGAGTTAATTGTCCTCAAAACATCTCATATTCAGGGGCAACCTAAAAGCAAGTAGGATCTTTTCAGATGAAGAAAACTGAAACTAATAAATGTTATATGATGTGCAGATAGAACTCTTAGTTTTACTTATATTCTATATCTACTATAATAGAATTAGTAGATAAGTCAGTTTGTGGATATAGTTTCGCCAAAGGGAATTCTCGTAAGTCGTAACGAGGCTAATCTTGAACTGTTCAAGTGGTATGTAATTAATTATTAATTGCAAAGATGTGATGCACACTTTAAAAGTCCCAAAATTGAAAGTAGTGTTTGTGTTGTTTTCCTTTCTGGTTGATTTTCAAAGTTTTTATATGCACTGAGACGTGAACATAATTACAAACAATATCTTCTTTGCTCCAAATATGAATGAACGTCCGATACTTTCAAGGACCATTCTAGTTCTTTCATTTCGGATTAAGAATTTATGTGTTCCATCTTTGTAGGTGCTGAATATCTAGCTGTCCGGCTGCATTTTAAAATGCAGAGCATACTCTAAGACCAAACATTTTTTTATGTGTGTGGCCTGTGTATACTTCACGTAGCGCTTATATTTTGAATATTCTAATAGCTAATCATGTTTTTATCATGATTAGCAAGAAATATAGTTGATTGATGCTCTAATAAATCAGTAATAGTTTTGACGATCATTCTTCCATTTCCGGTGCAGTTTTAAGGACCTGATAGTTCTTCAACATTTTTAACATCTGGTAATCAATTACCTTCTACAAAATCCTNTGCACACTTTAAAAGTCCCAAAATTGAAAGTAGTGTTTGTGTTGTTTTCCTTTCTGGTTGATTTTCAAAGTTTTTATATGCACTGAGACGTGAACATAATTACAAACAATATCTTCTTTGCTCCAAATATGAATGAACGTCCGATACTTTCAAGGACCATTCTAGTTCTTTCATTTCGGATTAAGAATTTATGTGTTCCATCTTTGTAGGTGCTGAATATCTAGCTGTCCGGCTGCATTTTAAAATGCAGAGCATACTCTAAGACCAAACATTTTTTTATGTGTGTGGCCTGTGTATACTTCACGTAGCGCTTATATTTTGAATATTCTAATAGCTAATCATGTTTTTATCATGATTAGCAAGAAATATAGTTGATTGATG
>AWOL01S0114230.1:6714-16981 GCA_000715115.1 Nicotiana otophora
TGATCGTTCCTCATTATTTGCATTTTTCGGCCAAAAAACAAGAATTCCGCGTGATTCCCATATTTTCCTGTGCTACATAGCCCACACCTTCCGAGTGGGCCGGGCCCCCAGGACTCAGATCGCCTAAAATTTTTTCGGGCCATTAAATTTGACCTAAGGAACCATAGTCACCGCCCCGCAATGATCGTTCCTCACTTATTGCGTTTTCGGCAAAAAAACTAGCATTTTGCCCGATTCCCATATTTCCGTGTGCTATAGCCCACGCCTTCCAAGTGGTCCCGAGACCCCAGGACCGTGGATCACCTAAAATATTTCCGAACCATCAAATACGACCTAAGGAACCATAGTCACCGCCCCGCCATGATCGTTCCTCATATTATGCATTTTTGGGCTAAAAAACTAGAATTTCGTCCGATTCCCATATATTTTGTGTGCTATTGCCCACGCCTTCCGAGTGGGCCGGGCCTCCCGGACACGTATCGCCTAAAATTGTTTTGGGTCATCAATTACGACCTAAGGAACCATAGTCACCGCCCCGCCATGATCGTTCCTCATTTTTTGCTTTTTTCGGCCAAAAAACTAGAATTTCGCCCGATTCCCATATTTCCGTGTGTCATAGCTCATGCCTTCCTAGTGGTCCCGGTACCCCCGGACCCCGATCGCCTAAAAGTTTTTCGAGCCATAAAATACGACCCAAGGAACCATTTTAACCTCCCCGCCATGATCGTTCCTCACATATTGCATTTTTCGGCTAAAAAATTAGAATTTCGCCCGATTCCCATATTTTCGTGTGCTATAGCCCACGCCTTGCAAGTGGTCCCGGGACCCCCGGACCCTGGATCACCTAAAATTTTTCCGGGCCATCAAATACGACCTAAGGAACCATAGTCACCGCCCCGCCATGATCGTTCCTCATTTTCTGCGTTTTTCAGCCAAAAAACTAGAATTCCGCGCAATTCCCAAATTTTCGTGTGCTATAGCGCACGCTTTCCGAGTGGGACGGGCCCCCCGGAATCGGATCGCCTAAAATTTTTTCGGGCCATTAAATATGAGCTGAGGAACCATAGCCACCGCCCTGCTATGATCATTCCTCACTTATTTCGTTTTTTAGCAGAAAAACTAGAATTTTCCCCGATTCCCATATTTTCTGTGCTATAGCCCACGCCTTCCAAGTTGTCCCGGGACCCCCGGAGCCTGGATCACCTAAAATTTTTCCGGGATATCAAATACGACCTAAGGAACCATAGTCACTGCCCCGCCATGATCGTTCCTCATTTTTTGCATTTTTCGGTATAAAAACTAGAATTCCGCCCGATTCCCATCTTTTCGTGTGTTATAGCTCACGCCTTCCTAGCGGTCCCGGGACCCCCGGACTCCGATCTCCTAAAACATTTCCGGGCCATCAAATACGACCCAAGGAACCATAGTAACTGCCCCGCCATGATCGTTCCTCACTTTTTGCTTTTTTCGGCCAAAACACTAGAATTCCGAGTGATTCCCATATTTTTGTGTGTTATAGCTCACGCCTTCCTAGTGGTCCCGGGACCCCCGGACCCCGATCGCCTAAAATTTTTCTGGGCCATCAAATATGACCCAAGGAACCATTGTAACCTCACCCCCATGAGCGTTCCTCAGTTTTTGCATTTTTCGGCCGAAAAACAAGAATTCCGCGTGATTCTCATGTTTTCATGTGCTATAGCCCACGCCTTCCGAGTGGGCCGGGCCCCCCAGACTCGGATCGCCTAAAATTTTTCCAGGCCATTAAATACGACCTAAGGAACCATAATCACCTCCCCGCCATGATCGTTCCTCACTTATTGCGATTTACGGCAAATAAACTAGAATTTCGCCCGATTCCCATATTTTCGTCTGCTATAGCCCACGCCTTCCAAGTGGTACCGGGACCCCCGGACCCTATATCACCTAAAATCTTTCCGGGCCATCAACTATGACCTAAGGAACCATAGTCACCGCCCCGCCATGATCGTTCCTCATTTTCTGTGTTTTTCGGCCAAAAAACTAAAATTCCGCGCAATTCCCATATTTTCGTGTGCTGCAGCCCATGCCTCCGAGTGGGCCGGCCCCCCCGGACTTGGATCGCCTAAAATATTTCCGGTTCATTAAATACGACCTAAAGAACCATAGTCACTGCCCCTCCATGATCGTTCCTCAGTTTGTGCATTTTTCGGCCTAAAAACTAGAATTCCGCCCGATTCCCATATTTTCGTGTGTTATAGCTCACGCCTTCCTACTGGTCCCGGGACACCCGGACCCCGATCACCTAAAAATTTTCTGGGCCATCAAATACGACCCAAGGAACCATAGAAACTGCCTCGCCATGATCGTTCCTCTTTTTTTGCTTTTTTCAGCCAAAACTAGAATTTCGCCAGATTCCCATATTTTCGTGTGTTATAGCTCACGCCTTCCTAGTGGTCCCGGGAACCCCGGACCCCGATCGCCTAAAAATTGTTTGGGCCATCAAATACGACCCAAGGAACCATTATAACCTCCTTTCCATGATCGTTCCTCATTTTTTGCATTTTTCGGACGTGAAACTAGAATTCCGCTTTATTCCCATGTTTTCGTGTGCTACAGCCCACGGCTTCCGAGTGGGCCGGGCCCCCCAGATGATCGCCTAACATTTTTTCGGGCAATAAAATATGACCTAAGGAACCATAGTCACTGCCCCGCCATGATCGTTCCTCACTTATTTCGTTTTGCGGCCAAAACATAAGAATTTCGCCTGATTCCCATATATTCGTGTGCTATAGCCCACGTCTTCCAAGTGGTCCGGGGACCCCCGAACCCTGGATAACCTAAAATATTTCTGGGCCATCAAATACGACCTAAGGAACCATAGTCACCGCCCCGCCATGATCGTTCCTCATATTTTGCATTTTTCGGCCTAAAAACTAGAATTGCGTCCGATTCCCATATTCTCGTGTGCTATTGCCAACGCCTTCCGAGTGGGCCGGGCCTCCCAGACACGTATCGCCTAAAATATTTTTGGGTCATCAATTACGAACTAAGGAACCATAGTCACCGCCCCGCCATGATTATTCCTCATTTATTGCTTTTTTCGGCCAAAAAACTAGAATTCCGCCCGATTTCCATATTTTCGTGTGTTATAACTCATGCCTTCCTAGTGGTCCCGGGACCCCCGGACCCCGATCGTTTAAAATTTTTCCGGGCCATCAAATATGACCCAAGGAACCATTGTAACCTCCCCTCTATGATCGTTCCTCATTTTTTGCATTTTTCGTCAAAAAAACAAGAATTCTGCGTGATTCCCATGTTTTCGTGTGTTATAGCCCACGCCTTCCGAGTGGGCCGGGCCCCCCGGACTCGGATCGCCTAAAATTTTTCCCGGCCATTAAATACGACCTAACGAACCATAGTCACCGCCCCTCCATGATTGTTCCTCACTTATTGCGTTTTTCGGCCAAAAAACTAGAATTTCGCCCGATTTCCATATTTTCATGTGCTATAGCCCACGCCTTCCAAGTGGTCCCGGGACCCCCAGACCCTGGATCACCTAAAAAATTTTGGGGCAATCAAATAGGACCTAAGGAACCATAGTCACCGCCCCGCCATGATCGTTCCTCATTTTCTGCATTATTCGACAAAAAACTAGAATTTCGCGCAATTCCCATATTTTCGTATGCTGCAGCCCAAGCCGCCGAGTAGGCCGGGCCCCCCCGGCTCGGATCGCCTAAACTTTTTCCAGGCCATTAAATACGACCTAAGGAACCATAGTCACTGCCCCGCCAAGATCGTTCATCATGTTTTGCATATTTTGACAAAACACTAGAATTCCGCACAATTGCCATTAAATACGACCTAAGGAACCATAGTCACCGCCCATCCATGACCGTTCCTCATTTTTTGCATTTTTCAGCCTAAAAACTAAAATTCCGCCAGATTCCCATATTTTGGTGTGTTATAGCTCACGCCTTCCTAGTGGTCCCCGGACCCCCGGACCCCGATCGCCTAAAACATTTTCGGGCCATCCAATACGACCCAAGGAACCATAGTAACTGCCCCGCCATGATCGTTCCTTATTTTTTGCTTTTTTCGGCAAAAAAACTAGAATTCCGCCCGATTCCCATATTTTCGTGTGTTATAGCTCACACCTTCCTAGTGGTCCCGGGACCCCCGGACCCCGATTGCCTAAAATTTTTCCGGGCCTTCCAATACGACCCAAGGAACCATAGTAACTGCCCCGCCATGATCGTTCCTTATTTTTTGCTTTTTTCGGCAAAAAAACTAGAATTCCGCCCGATTCCCATATTTTCGTGTGTTATAGCTCACACCTTCCTAGTGGTCCCGGGACCCCCGGACCCCGATTGCCTAAAATTTTTCCGGGCCTTCCAATACGACCCAAGGAACAATAGTAACCGCCCCGCCATGATCGTTCCTCATTTTGTGCATTTTTCAACCAAAACACAAGAATTTTGCGTGATTCGCCTTCCGTATGGGCTGATTCCCCCTAGACTCGGATCGCCTAAAGTTTTTTCGGGCCATTTAATATGACCTAAGGAACGATAGTCACCGCCCCTCCATGATCGTTCCTCACTTATTTTGTTTTTCGGCCAAAAACTTGAATTTCGCCCGATTCCCATATTTTCGTGTGCTATAGCCCACGCTTTCCAAGTGGTCCCGGGACCCCCGGACCCTGGTTCACCTAAAAATTTTCTGGGCCATCAAATACGACCTAATGAACCATAGTCACCGCCCCGCCATGATCGTTCCTCATATTTTGCATTTTTCGGCCAAAAAACTAGAATTCCGTCCGACTCCCATATTTTCGTGTGCTATTGCCAACACCTTCCGAGTGGGCCGGGCCTCCCGGACACGTATCGCCTAAAATTTTTTGGGTCATCAATTACGACCTAAGGAACCATAGTCACAGCCCCGCCATGAGTATTCCTCATTTTTCGCTTTTTTCGGCAAAAAAACTAGAATTCCGCCCGATTCTCATATTTTCGTGTGTTATAGCTCACGCCTTCCTAGTGGTCCCGGGACCCCCGGACCCCGATCATTTAAAATTTTTCCGGGCCATCCATTATGACCCAAGGAACCATTGTAACCTCCCCGCTATGATCGTTCCTCATTTTTTGCATTTTTCGGCCAAAGAATAAGAATTCTGCGTGATTCCCATGTTTTCGTGTGTTATAGCTCACGCCTTCCTAGTGGTCCCGGGACCCCCGGACCCCGATCATTTAAAATTTTTCCGGGCCATCCATTATGACCCAAGGAACCATTGTAACCTCCCCGCTATGATCGTTCCTCATTTTTTGCATTTTTCGGCCAAAGAATAAGAATTCTGCGTGATTCCCATGTTTTCGTGTGTTATAGCCCACGCCTTCCGAGTGGGCCGGGCTCCCCGGACTCGGATTGACTAAAATTTTTCCCGGCCATTAAATACGACCTAAGGAACCATAGTCACCGCCCGCCATGATTGTTCCTCACTTATTGCGTTGTTTGGCCAAAAAACTAGAATTCGGCCCGATTCCCATATTTTCGTGTGCTATAGCCCACGCCTTCCAAATGGTCCCGCGACTCCCAGACCCTGGATCACCTAAAATTTTTCCGGGCCATAAAATACGACCTAAGGAACCATAGTCACCGCCCCGCCATGATCGTTCCTCATTTTCTGCATTTTTCGGCCAAAAAACTAGAATTGCGCGCAATTTCCATATTTTCGTGTGCTATAGCCCACGCCTCCGAGTGGGCCTGGCCCCTGGGACTCGGATCGCCTAAATATTTTTCGGGCCATTAAATATGACCTAAGGAACCAGTCATCGCCCTTCCATGATCGTTCCTCATTTTTTGCATTTTTCGGCCAAAAAATTAGAATTCCGTGCGATTCCTATATTTTTGTGTGCCATAGCCCACGCCTTCCGAGTGGTGCCGGGCCCCCGGACCCCAATCGCCTAAAATTTTATCGGGCCATCAAATATGACCTAAGGAACCATAGTCACCACCCCTCCATGATCGTTCCTCATTTTTTGCATTTTTCTGCCAAAAATTAGAATTCCGCCCGATTCCCATATTTTTGTGTGCTATTGCCCACGCCTTCCGAGTGGGCCGGGCCTCCCGGACACGTATCGCCTAAAACTTTTTTGGGTCATACATTATGGCCTAAGGAACGATAGTCACCGCCCCGCCATGATCGTTCCTCATTTTTTGCTTTTTTCGGTCAAAAAACTAGAATTCCGCCCGATTCCCATATTTTCGTGTGTTATAGCCCACGCCTTCCTAGTGGTCCCGGGACCCCCGAACCCCGATCGCTCAAAATTTTTCTGGGCCATCAAATATGACCCTAGGAACCATAGTAACCTCCCCTCCATGATTGTTCCTCATTTTGTACGTTTTTCGGCCAAAAAACAAGAATTTCGCGTGATTCCCATATTTTCGTATGCTATACCCCACGCCTTCCGAGTGGGCCAGGGCCCCCGGACTCGGATCGCATAAAATTTTTACGGGCCATTAAATATGACCTAAGGAACCATAGTCACCGCCCCTCCATGATCGTTCCTCACTTAGTATGATTTTCGGCCAAAAAACTAGAATTCCGCCCGATTCCCATATTTTCGTATGCTATAGCCCATGCCTTTCAAGTGGTACCGGGATCCCCGGACCCCGATCGCCTAAAATTTTTCCGTCCATCAAATATGATCTAAGGAACCATAGTCACTGCCCCGCCACAATGGTTCCTCATATATTGCATTTTTATGCCAAAAAACTAGAATGCCGCGCGATTCCCATATTTTTGTGTGCCATGGCCCACGCCTTCCGAGTGGTCCCAGACCCCCCGGACCCCGATCGCCTAAAATTTATCCGGACCATCAAATATGACCTAAGGAATCATAGTCACCGCCTCGCCATGATCGTTCCTCATTTTTTGCATTTGTCTGCCAAAAATCTAGAATTCCGCCCGATTCCCATATTTTCGTGTGCTATAGCCCATGCCTTCCGAGTGGGCCGGCCCCATGACTTGGATCACCTAAAATTTTTTCGGGCCATCAAATAAGACCTAAGGAACCATAGTCACCTCTCCACCATGATTGTTCCTCATTTTCTGCATTTTTTGCCCAAAAACCTAGAAATTCGCCCGATTCCCATATTTTTGTGTGATATACCCACGCCTTCCAAGTGGTCCCAGGAACACCGGACCCCGATCGCTTAAATGTTTTCCGGGCCATCTAATACGACCTAAGGAAGCGTAGTCACTGCCCTGCCATGATCGTTCTTCATTAGTTTCGTTTTTCGGCCAAAAAACTAGAATTCCGCCCGATTCCCAGACTTTCGTGTGCTATAGCCCACGCCTTCCAAGTGGTCCCGGGACCCCCGGACCCCGATCTCCTAAACTTTTTCCGGGCCATCAAATCCGACCCAAGGAACCGTAGTAACTACCCCCGCCATGATCGTTCCTCATTTTTTGCATTTGTCAGCCAAAAAACAAGAATTCTGCGTGATTCCCATATTTTCGTGTGCTATAGCCCATGCCTTCCGAGTGGGCCGGGCCCCCCGGACTAGGATCGCCTAAAACTTTTTCGGACCATTAAATACGACCTAAGGAACAATAGTCACCGCCCCGCCATGATCGTTCCTCATGTTTTGCGCTTTTCGGCCAAAAAACTACAATTACTCCAGATTCCCATATTTTCGTGTGCTATACCCACGCCTTCCGAGTAGGCCGGGCCCCCCGGACTCGAGTCGCCTAAAATTTTTCCGGCCCATTACATACGACCTAAGGAACCATAGTCACCACCCCGCCATGATCATTCCTCACGTTTTGCGTTTTTCAGCCAATAAACTAGAATTCCGCCCGATTCCCATATTTTCGTGTGCTATAGCCTACGCCTTCCAAGTGGTCCCGGGACCCCCGGACCCCGATCGCCTAAAATTTTTCAAGGCCATTAAATACAACCTAATAAACCATAGACTCTGCCCTACGATGATCGTTCCTCATTTTTTGCATTTTTCGGCCTAAAAACTAGAATTCCGCCCGATTTCCATATTTTCGTGTGCTATAGCCCACGCCTCCGAGTGGGCCTGGCCCCTGGGACTCGGATCGCCTAAATATTTTTCGGGCCATTAAATATGACCTAAGGAACCAGTCATCGCCCTTCCATGATCGTTCCTCATTTTTTGCATTTTTCGGCCAAAAAATTAGAATTCCGTGCGATTCCTATATTTTTGTGTGCCATAGCCCACGCCTTCCGAGTGGTCCCGGGCCCCCGGACCCCAATCGCCTAAAATTTTATCGAACCATCAAATATGACCTAAGGAACCATAGTCACCACCCCGCCATGATCGTTCCTCATTTTTTGCATTTTTCTGCCAAAAATTAGAATTCCGCCCGATTCCCATATTTGTGTGTGCTATTGCCCACGCCTTCCGAGTGGGCCGGGCCTCCCGGACACGTATCGCCTAAAATTGTTTTGGGTCATCCATTACGACCTAAGGAACCATAGTCACTGCCCCACCATGATCGTTCCTCATGTTTTGCTTTTTGCGGCCAAAAAACTAGAATTTCGCCCGATTCCCATATTTTTGTGTGTTATAGCTCACGCCTTCCTAGTTGTCCCGGGACCCCCGTACCCCGATCACCTAAACTTTTTCCGAGCTATCAAATACGACCCAAGGAACCATAGTAACCGCCCCGCCATGATCGTTGCTCATTATTTGCATTTTTCGGACAAAACACAAGAATTCCGCGTGATTCCCATATTTTCGTGTGCTATAGCCCACGCCTCCGAGTGGGCCGGACCCCCCGGGCTCGGATCTCCTAAAAGTTTTTTGGGTCATCAATTACGACCTAAGGAACCATAGTCACTACCCCACCATGATCGTTCCTCATGTTTTGCTTTTTTCAGCCAAAAAACTAGAATTTCGCCCGATTCCCTTATTTTTGTGTGTTATAGCTCACGCCTTCCTAGTTGTCCCGGGACCCCCGGACCCCGATCGCCTAAAAATTTTCCGGGCCATCACATATGACCCAAGGAACCATTGTAACCTCCCCGCCAAGATCGTTCCTCATTTTTTGCGTTTGTCGGCCAAAAAACAAGAATTCTGCGTGATTCCCATGTTTTCGTGTGCTATAGCCCACGCCTTCCGAGTGGGTTGAGCCTCCCGGACTCGGATCGCCTAAAATTTTTCCGGGCCATTAAATACGACTTAAGGAACCATAGTTACCGCCCCGCCATGATCGTTCTTCATTTTTTGCATTTTTCGGCAAAAAAACTAAAATTCCGCAAAATTCCCATTTTTTCATGTGCTACAGCCCACGCCTCCGAGTGGGCCGGGCCCCCGGGACTCGGATCGCCTAAAATTTTTCAGGGCCATTACATATGACCTAAGGAACCATAGTCACCGCCCTTCCATGATCGTTCCACATTTTTTGCATTTTTCGGTCTAAAAACTAGAATTCCGCCCGATTCCCATATTCTCGTGTGTTATAGCTCACGCCTTCCTAGTGGTCCCTGGACCCCCGGACCTCGATCGCCTAAAAATTTTCCGGGCCATCAAATACGACCCAAGGAACCATAGAAACTGCCCCGCCATCCTCATTCCTCATTTTTTGCTTTTTTTCGGCCAAAAAACTAGAATTCTGCCCGATTCCAATATTTTCGTGTGTTATAGCTCACGCCTTCCGAGTGGTCCCGGGACACCCTGACCCCGATCGCCTAAAATTTTATCGGGCCATCAAATATGACCTAAGGAACCATAGTCACCACCCCGCCATGATCGTTCCTCATTTTTTGTATTTTTCGGCAAAAAATTTAGAATTCCGCGCAATTCCCATATTTTTGTGTGCTACAGCCCACGCCTCCGAGTGGGCCGAGCCCCCGGGACTCGGATCACCTAAAATTTTTTCGGGCCATTAAATACGAACAAAGGAACCATAGTCACCGCCCCTCCATGATCGTTCCTCATATTTTGCATTTTTCGGTCTAAAAACTAGAATTCCGCCCGATTCCCATATTTTCGTGTGTTAGCTCACGCCTTCCTAGTGTTCCCGGGACCCCCGGACCCCGATCGGCTAAAAAATTTCTAGGCCATCAAATACGACCCAAGGAACAATAGTAACTGCCCCGCCATGATCATTCCTTATTTTTTGCTTTTTTCGGCCAAAAAACTAGAATTCCGCTCGATTCCCATATTTTCCTGTGTTATAGCTCACGCCTTCCGAGTTGTCCCGGGACACCCGGACCCCGATCGCCTAAAATTTTATCGGGCCATCAAATATGACCTAAGG
>AWOL01S0114234.1:0-16893 GCA_000715115.1 Nicotiana otophora
GTTGGAAAATAGACTCATAGATCTTTAATTTGATGTGTAGAACACCCCATAAATCTAAGTATAGTGGGAGAAAATTGCAGTTACATGTGACCCAAAGTTTCTGTAAACTTTATGAACGTGACTTGTGATGACTTTCATCGACTTTTGTTCCACCACTCGCTTGACTTCAAAACATAACACACGACTATCATACGACTAACATAACTCATAACATAACCTACTTATCAATTTAAACACCCTGGTCTCACTCCAAAAGTACATGTTATAACATTTCCAATTTGTCGACTTTCGACGAAACATTATTTGTTTTTAATTCCTTTAGCTTCTGAAACTTCCAACCATCTTTGTATTTGTTGTTCATGATCTTCAATATTTGTAACCTCCTAGGTAATATGATTAACTTACTTTGCAAACTTTTCAAATATGATTTCATTTCTGAGCTTACATCAATTGACTTATGACGACTCGTACGTACGAAAACATGGGTTGTAGCAAAGACATTAGTTACTTTGTTTCATTTAGTTTTAGAGAATGGTAGAATACTCCATTTTCGATGTTAGATGAATTAAATATGCATTCAGATATAAAGTTCTTAATATTTTCGAAATAAAATTTAAGCTACAAAAGTAATATGTCACAGTGCTTTTGTAAGTCATATTTTGTCAGCTCTTACTCTTTTGTTGTGTAGCATCATGTTAATAATTGAAAAAGTAGATTAACATGCATTTTTAGAAAAGAGAAAGAAAGTTTAAATCAAGAAAAGTAACTAATCCATTTTTCTATATATTTTGTATGGCGAAAAACATCTAAAACATTATTTAATGTATACATTTTAAAATTTTACTTTATTTTATATGCTATGTTTATTTACCTGTAATTTCTTTGTAAAAAACAAATGTAACATATTATTTTCAATATTTCTTAAACCAAAATAATTTACAATAATATTGTAGCTTAGAGATAAAATTGATATTAAGAAATTAATCAATCAATAATCATAACGTTTTAAGTATACAATATCCATGCACTTCATATGACCGTTAACATCTCGGATTGTACAAAAATTGAATAGCAAACAAACAACACCGTAAAAAACCCTTAAGTTTTCGAAGCTCACCCCAAAAGGGAAGAACTGTATTTCTGTAATTTTCAGGCTCTTTTTTGTTGGACATTTGTTCCTAAAGAAATTCAATTATGAAATTAATCAATTAGCTTAAGGATACATAAGAGACCATGAATTGGTAAATGTATATTTTTGCATAAATTACTTCAACGGGGACAAAATTTAAATTGTAGCGCAGAATGGTACCATTTGTGCGAATATAGTTTCGTGATGTTCCAATTTATTTGATAGCATTTTCTTTTTAGTCCGTTTCACAAAGAATGAGAACCTTTTGATAGCCTTCTAAATTTAAAAAAATAAATTAACTTAAACTTCCTATTTTACTCTTTATAAGATACTCCCTCCGGTCCACAATAAGTGACCAATTTGCCTTGGGCACACCCATTAAGGAAATACAAAATTCTATACAAAAATAGTTATTGTGACTAAACTACCCTTAATTAAATATTGCAGCATAGTTAATGTGAGGAGTAAAAGACTTTTTAGGGATACGTACATACTGGTAATTTTAGAAAAATAAATTATATTTTTTCTTGATTATATAAATGGACAGTTATTTTGGACCAAAATAAAAAGACAAATTGGTCACTTATTGTGGATCGGAGATAGTAGTTACACAAATATATGTAGCTTGATCTAGACTACAAGTTTTAAAAATCTTTCTTTATTTCTTAAATTCTAAGCCAATTAAAACTTTGCCACATAAAATAAAATAGAATGAGTAATTTTCTTTGCTTTATCCTATTCCTTATGGACTTCGATGTAAGAATAAAAAGCTAAAATTCAGACACAAATGTAAGGCCCCGTAAAATTTTACCTAAGACCCTGGGTTTCGTGATGTCGAAGTAGGCTTATGTGTTGGCGATATTCGGACTTTTTGGGTTGAACAGTGCGTTGGGGAGTTGAAATTATTTTTGGAAATGCAGAGCATTTCTGCGGTCGCAGAACTGATATGTGGACCGCAGATCTGTAGCAGATTGAAGTAGAAAAACTGGAAAAGATCTTGGACCATTATGCAATCCATTATACGGCCGCATAATCGTCATGCGGGCTGCATAACCATTCGCAGACCCAACATGAAATTTTTCGGAGGAAAGTTTTGCGGTGCATTTTGCGACCGTAGAATAGGTCTGCAGACCGCATATCGGTCGCAGAGTGCGGCAGAAGTGCCCAGTTTCGGAGGGCTATTATGCGGTCCATTTTGCGGACCGCAAAAGTATTATGTGGTCGCATATGCGACCGCAGAACAATGTCGGGGCTTCATTTTTTTAATTTTATAACCCGACCCCCATTTCGTTTATCTAGCCTAAGGGTTCATTTTTGGGAGATCAGTTGTCATTTTACAGAGAGGAGAGAACTATTCTAGAGAGAGAAAGCTCCTAAGCTCATCATTCATCAATTCTTGCTCAAAGTTGAAGAAATTGCAAAACGAATTCACTAGGTCTTCATCACAGAGGTAAGGTTCTACTCCATAGCCCTCAATTTCGTTGTTTTAATTAAAAATAGGTAATAATCCAAGCAATTCTTGAGTGTGAGAGTTGTTTATTTTACATGCATGTACCATCAAGGGTAGTGGAAAGATTGTTGAGGTCTTTTGGGTGAACGTTGGATAGTGGGATGAAAGAATCCACCATAGGAGGACCTTGAAACCTTAATGCACACCTAGTATTTGATAAAATGCTCAAGTGAGCTGGAACTATGAACTCCTTCCTAATTTGTGTTCAGTTTTGCTATATTTCTAAATAGATCGACGAGGCTAAGAATTCCAGAATATTGTAGTAATTTAAAAAGCTCGAGGCGAGGTATGTTGGCTAAACTCTTATCTTAGAATTGAATCCCGCAATGTCCTTGTAAGTCTCGTGATGCTCTTTATAAATTGAACTTTTGTCAAATAAGACTTGTGTCAAAATAATTATGCATTCAATATGTATTCCAAAGATTCTTATTATGTTGAGTTAATATTTGAGAATGTGGTTTAAGTATGGACTGTGTGTTATTATGTTATGATTTAAAAGCGTAATTTTTAATGAAAGCTATCATGTCAATCGTGTAAGAAGTCACATGTGCCTAATACCCTAAATTGCTCAAGTATGTGTTTAAAGTCTTAATTTGAAAGGCCTTCTTGTTGATTATCCATGATGATTATTGAAAGTGAAATAGTGAGCATGAATTATGAAGTACGGCCAACATGCCAAGAATGATATTGCGTATGGACAATGGTGCTAATATGATAAATGAAATGTAAAAGAATATGAATTGAGTGGTAAATACTTTTAATAATAAATGCCTTGGGGGGTATCTTTTAGCTACCGAGGAAGGGTAGGTCGGAACAACCTAATCCCGAAACTACACGTGTCGGTGTAGGAGTGATTGAGGGGTAAATCCCCGTATTAATATGATTAGACTGTTCCCCTTATATGGGATGATATTGGTGTGTTGAGATATTTTCCCTTAAATGGGATGAGATTATTGCTAGCGAGATGTGATATGATGTCGACCCACATGACATTATGGTGAGACAGCTTAGCCGATCAGGCTGAGATCGGACGCTATGTCGCGCATATGATGGTATTGTGAGTGTACGTGTCGGGGTGAGGTGGCTTAGCCGGTCGGGCCGTGCTAAAATATGGTGGTGTATGGGTGCTAAAAATCTCCCAACTTAAATTACTGAAATTTACTTAAAATTTATATTTCTCCTAACTTGACACCTTGATGCTGATTGAGTCTCTTATTGATTTCATGTTTTATTCTCCGTTTACTGTTGCTCGTTCTATTGAGAGGGTGTTTAGTTTTACATACTAGTACTATTCCATATATACTAACGTCTGCTGCATCTTTAATGGATGCAGGTGGTTTCATAGCAGGTGATATTGATCAGTGATAGCAGCACACCCTCTCCTTAGCTGATTTGGTGAGCCCCACTGCATTTTGGGGTCCTGTATCTTTTATCCTTTGTACATAATATTTTGAGGTATAGCCGGGACTTTGTTGCCGTCACTGTCATAGCACTCATTTGTTCCTGTTAGAGGCTCCATAGATATAGTGTTGGTTGTATTTGTTTTTGGGAAGGATAAACTAAAAATGCTATAATCGTATCACTTGTTCCACTTTAGCTATGATTGTATAATGTACTGTTTTGAAAACTTGTTAATGACGTGACCAATGGAAATGAACTGGTGTTGTTCACATGACTTCTTACTAACTAATTAATGAAATGTATTCTTCTCTTTATTGATGGGTGAGTTGGGTAGATGGCACTGTACAGGCTTTCTCGGCCGGGGTAACCCTGTTGAGCGCCGGTCGCGCTCCTCGAGGTCTGGACATGACAACAAAGATCAATCTTATCTAAATAGTAGTCATCAACATCAATTAAGGAGTACAAAGCCGAAAACTAATTTATTGACTGATTAGCTTGGCAGAGTGGATTATAGAGATAATGTTAAAAGCAAAAAAAAAAGAAATAAATTAAAAATATAATAATTATTTTTATAATAAAGGGTAAGTTTGAGATTGTGCAAATTAGGATAGGAGGAGGAGAAGAATAAGAAGAAGAAGAAGAGGATGAGGAGGAAGTGGAGGAGGAGGGCGAAGAAAGTCTAAAACCTTAGTCTAAAAGATGGACCATTTAAGGTCGAAGTGCCTAAAAGTGATGATATTGTTGTTATTGAGATGATATATTATTATTTAAGAGTAGTTAGTTAGTTAGTTATGATGGTTAGTTGGTAGTTAGTATTAGTTAGTTGTGACAGCTTGTGACAACTGGCAGTATAATAGACTGCTTTGTGAATGTATATATACAATGTTAGTATCAATGAAAAGCTTAAGCTTCATTTCATCAAACATTTCATTTCTTATTTCTCTCTCTTCTAATGCTCTGTTCCAGAAGCTTCACCGCCCACCATTACAGGAATGATCGAGCTCATTCTTGTTGACATGCAGTGTCAATTTTAACATGGTTTTAGAGCGAGGTTAATCCCGCATATTATTTTCCTGCAATTCTCATTCTCGATTCATCTTGTTGTTAGCTTTTATTCGATTTCGAGTTTTGCCCTATTTTTGGGGGTTTCGTTTGCATGTTAGTAAATTGCCGTAAGAAATTATGATAATTGAAATCCTCTTGCTTTTTTTCATTAATTTTTATTCAGTCATGTTGTTGTTGACCAAGAGAATTCGACCGGAGTGGAGACTAGTGCTACTGTTACTCCACCAAGAACATACATCGATCCAAGTGATCCTCTGTATCTTTATCAGTATGATAATCCTGGAGCTATGCTCGTTTCAACTGCTTTCGACGAAATAGGGTACATGTTTTGGAGAAGGAGTGTATTGAGGGGACTGTCTGTGAAAAACAAATTAGGATTCATAAGTGGCGAGTGCAAGCAACTAGATCCTCTGTCACCACATTTTTGTCAATGGGAGCGATGTGATAATATGGTGAAATCTTGATCCTAAATTCTCTTTTGAAGGAAATTACAGATAGTGTAGAGTATGCAAATGATGTTGTTGAACTCTGGAAGGAATTGGAGGATCATTATAAACAAACTAATGGAGCTAGGTTGTATCAAATTTAGAAGGAAAGTAACGACCTTTCTCAAGGAACTCTTGATATTACTGCTTACTATGCCAAATTGAAGAAGCTTCGGGAAGAGCTCACTATTCTGAATAAGAGGATTCAATGTAGATGTACTTGCAATTGCGGTGCAAAGGAGAGCATGTATAAGGGTGAACAAGATAAGAGACTGATACAGTTCCTTATGGGATTGAACGAGGTTTATACTGTAGTACGAGGGAGCATACTTATGATGAATCTATTGCCAAATCTAGCTCAGGCTTTTTCACTCTAGTTCAAGATGAGAAGCAAAGATAAATTAGGCCAGCCAACCAATTATCAATTGAATCAACTGCACTAAGCGTGAATGCATTAGGACAAGGTTCCTTCAAAATAAATTTTCCTGCAAATAACAACTACAATGGTATACTAGAGCTCGACTCATATGTGACTTTTGTAAGAAGCCAGGACATAGTAAAGAGAGGTGTTACAAACTACATGGTTACCCACAAACTGGTCAGAATTCTGGCCAAAACTTCACTCCCAGACACTTTTAAAATTACCAAAATCCCAGATACAATAAAGGTAAAAGAAGAGTTGCAAATGTGCAAGGAATCTCGAATGTTGTTTTGACTGCTAAGGAGAATGAGAACAAAACTCAAGATGATGGAAAAAATGTGAGTCTGACTGAAGAACAATATGGATAACTTGTGAGTCTTCTTCAACAGTTTCATATGGGAAATGGAGATGCTGGGAGGCCCTCAAGAAGCTCAATTCTCTCTAATGCCAGTGCTGTCAATTTTGCAGGTATGATAGTATGCACATCTTCCATTGATTTTGGTAAACTTTCGTTTAAATGCTTCGAATCCAAAACTAATACATGCATATTAGATTCAGGGGCTTCTAATCATATGACTTTTAATAGATTCCTATTGTCCAACATCAAAGTTTTACCTTACCCTCTCCTAGTGGTTCTTCTAAATGGTTATAAAGTAAAGGTATCTGAGATTAGTGATGTCATTCTTACACCCAAAATTGTCTTGTACAAAGTCTTTTTGGTTACTTGCTCCGAATTCAATCTTGTGTCAGTTTATTGGTTAACTAAACACTTTAGAGGTATAGCATTCTTTACTGATGATACTTGTCTTCTACAGGCCCCTTCAGTGAAGAGGTCTCTGGAAATTGGTAGAGTAAGAGATGGCATGTACCTGCTTTGTTCCAAGTGTTTGAGAAGCAACAACTTTCTCAATGACAACACTTTTACTGTTGTTCCTGATCACTGTTGTGATGTAAATAGGTGCTCTTTGAATAATCTGCAACATCATTAATCTTCATTTGTAAATAAACCACCTTTGACTCAAATGCAGAACCATTCTCTTTCAACTGTTAATACATCATCTTTGAACATTGATGCTTCCTGCACTGTCTTTAATTCTTGTATCTCTAAAGGCAACAATGTAAATCTCGTATGACACAATAGACTTGGACATGTACCATTTATAAAAATGAATGGAATTTCTGCTATACTTGTTGCATTTTCTCCTAAATAACCATTTATATGTATAATCTGCCCTATGGCCAGACAAATCAGATTACCCCTTTCTCAAAGAGTTAGTACTTCCTCCAAAATATTTGAACTATTTCATGTAGACCTGTGGGGACCCTATCATGAGTGCACACATGACAAATATAGATATTTCATCACTATAGTAGATGATTACAGTAGAACAACCTGGAATCAGTTGTTGGCATGCAAAAGCAATGCCCTTCAGACAATCAAAGCTTTCATTTCTTTAGTTGAAAACCAATTGAAAACCAACATCAAGTCCATAAGATCTGACAATAGACTAGAGTTTAACAATCTTAAGGCCACTATTTTCTTTCAGTCAAAAGTTATTGTTCACCAAAGAACTTGTCCCTACACACCGCAATAAAATAGGGTGGTAGAGAGAAAACATAGGTATCTCCTTGAAATAGCCAGTTTCCTACTTTTTCAGTCCAAGCTACCCTTGCAATATTGGGGCAAATTTGTTCTAACAACCACACACATTATAATTAGATTGCCTACTACATACCTCAAAAATAAATCTCCCTTTGAAGTGTTATATGTAAGAAACCAGATTATACTCAACTAAGAATCTTTGGTTGTTTATGCATTCCTATAATACCCAAGATTCACAGAAACAAATTTGAGCAAAAAATAGTCCCACATATTTTTATAGGCTACCCCTTGGTGTAAAAGGCAACAAGGTTCTGAATTTGTCACCCAAGAAAATTCACATTACAAGGGACATAGTGTTTCGTGAGTTTATCTTCCCTTTTGGTATTCACTCTAAGTCTATGCCTATGTTTTTTCATGCATCTTTTGATGTTGTCCCTTCTGGTGATCCTGTGATTGTCACTACTGACAATATTACTAGTGCATCCACTAATAATTCATCACCTAACTTATCACATACAAGGTCATCTCATTCTGTTGATCCCATGCCTTCTTCACCTTCTATGACTCCTCTTTCAACTTCCCATCATGATGTTTTTGCATCTTCACCTCCATGCTCATCTCCTCTTATTAATTCTCCTCTAATGCATCATTCATCTGAGCTAACACCAACCTTGAGAAGATCACATAGGGAACACAAAACTCCTACCTATCTAAATGACTATATACATACTGTTTGTAACCCCGACACACAACATTTTCTCTTAACATTTTGTTTTCCAATCATCATCACATAGCCCCTGAATCACTAATTCTTAGTAGTCTGACTTTGATAAGTAGTATTTGCAATGATAGTGAACCATCTTCTTTTGAGGAAGCTGCTATTATCCCTGCCTGGAAAGCAGCCATGGTCCAAGAATTTGAGGCACTTTATGCTAATAACACTTGAAATTTGGTACCACCTCTTCTTGACAAGACTGCGTATGTTATTGTTATTGTTATTGTTGTTGTTTCCTCTTGACAAGAAGGCAATAGGTTGTAGATGGGTCTATAAGGTGAAGCACATGTTAGATGGTACTATAGAAAGGCTTAAAGCTAGGCTGGTTGTGAAAGGTTATATTCAGCAGGAAGGTATAGATTTCACAAAAATCTTTTCCCCAGTGGTAAAGATGACTACAGTGAGGGCACTTATTGTGATTGCAGTAAAGAATGGCTGGACAATGTTCTAATTAGAGGTAAATAATACTTTTCTTCATGGAGACATACATGGGGAGGTATATATGGAGATTCCACCAGGGCTCATGGTGAAGGATCAATCTTTGGTTTGCAAGCTAAATAAGTCACCATATGGTTTGAAGCAAGCAAGTAAACAATGGTATGAGAAGTTAACTGAGGCACTATGCTCAAAAGATTTCAATCACTCCATGAATGATTATTTATTGTTTTACAAGCAACAATGAGATTTAGTTATCTATGTGGCAGTGTATGTAGATGATGTCTTGGTTACGTGAACAGATTAGGAAGAAATACATCAGTTTAAAGCTTTCCTTCATGACAAGTTCAATCACCATATGCATTACTTCTTAGGTCTCGAAGTTCTGTATAAGCCTGATGGTGTGATTATCTCTGAGGGGAAATTTGTTTTAGACTTGTTAAAAGAGTACAATTGTTTAGAATATGGTGCCCTGAGTTCTCCTCTTTATCCTAATGTAAAGTTGAAGGCCAAGGAGGGCACACAATTGGAAGATCCTACTTACTACAGAAAGCTGATAGGAAAATTAAACTTTCTCACTAACACAAGACTAGAAATAGCCTTTGGAGTGCAGCATTTAAGCCAGTTTATGCAAGACCCTAGGGAACCCCACCCGAAGGCAGCCTATCATCTGCTGATATATCTCAAGGGTGACCCCACTTTGGGAGTCTCTATGCCCAATGATGCAGATTGGTCTGTTAGAGCATATTGTAATTCTGACTGGGCCTCATGTCCAGACTCAAGAAGGTCTCTGAGTGGGTACATTGTGCTGCTAGGAAGCAGTCCTCTCAGTTGGAAATCTAAAAGGCAAGAGACTGTTTCACTATCTTCAGCAGAGGCAGAGTACATGTCACTTAAAAAAGTGGTTGGTGAACTGGTCTGGTTGAGCAGACTTCTTGTTGAACTAAGAGTTCCTTTCATTCATCCAATTGTAGTGTTTTGTGACAGTTTATCAGCTCTACACATAGCTAGAAATTCTGTATTTCATGAACGAACAAAACACATCGAAATTCTGAGGAAACAGCTACAAGAAGGTCTCATCTCTTTGCACCATATTTCCACTGACAATCAATTCGCAGACATCCTTACTAAAGCTCTCACAAGAATCAAACACTTTAGTGTTTTGAGCAAGTTGGCAGTGTTTTCACCACCTTCAACTTGGGGGGAGGGGGGTATTGAGATGATATATTGTTATTTTATAGTAGTTAGATAGTTAGTTATGATGGTTAGTTGGTAGTTAGTGTTAGTTAGTTGTGACAGCTTGTGACAGCTGGCACTATAGTAGACTGCTTCGTGTGTGTGTGTATACAGTGTTGGTATCAATGAAAAACTTAAGCTTCATTTCGTCAAACATTTCATTCCGTCTTCCTCTCTCTTCTAATGCTCAGTTCCAGAAGCTTTACCACTCCGCCATTGCAGGGATGATAAAGCTCATTCCTGTTGACATTCCGTGTCAATTTTGACCGTTGTCCCTTATCTATTCGTGTACTACTAAATGAACTTTGATTATTTTAACTCTTTTAGACAGCCTAACTATGTATGTTTGATTTCACATCTCTCATGTATGGTTATCTGTTCTTTAATTTCTTGAAATTGGGGAAAGAAACTACCAAATCTAAAAAGGTTACTTTTTTGGTCAAATGAAAAAGAACAGATATTATTGTTAACTAATATTCAACAAGCTAATAAGTGTTTTTGAAAGCATTTACTCCGTTGTTTTTCAATCAAGTGTTCAAAAGTGTTGAATGCAAATGGATAATCTTGCTAAAAGAAAGAAGATCATTTAGCTTAAGACTACAAGTACAAGATTAACGTCTATAGCGATAACTCCTGAACAATGAGAGGGAAAAGGGTAAGGCCAATTGGGAATGCAATGGACCTTTAGTAATTTATATAGTTTTTTATTTTAAATACGTAAACATCAGTATAAAAAATAGATATTTGAATTCACATCGACGAATAAGGTACGTGACATCTCTTGTATCCCAATATAACAAACGGGAGGTAGAGAAAAGTAATGCGAACTATTAATTTCTAATTTTGGTGAAACTTCTGGCTCTCATATTTAGAAGCATATGATAGTATTTGTTCATATATAGGCTACTGCTTAGTTTTTTTTTGTTTTTTTTTTCGTTTTCTTTTTTTTTTTAACTGCTTAATTAGAGTTTTGGTATTTCACACGGTTTCGTACATATATGACACTCTCATTGCCATTTGATTTGGACCTTCCAACTTGTTGGGATTCCTATTGCTTTTCTTCTCTATTATGCTCCAATGAAAATCTTCCCATTTATTATTGTTGCTTCTATTTACTGATTTGGTGAAGTGTTATAAATAACAGAAAACAAAGTGAAATAAAAGAAATTAGAGAGACATAATATAATTTTTTTAATGTCTTACAAATGGATAAGAACACCCTCCTATTTTTAGGAAGAAAATAACTTGTCCCCGAGAAACTAGTTTGATCCTAATTAGATTAGTCCCAAAATAACTTGGTTGGCTAGTTACATTGGCCTCTAACCAATTACCTTGCTCTCCAAGTATTTACAATACATGGACTCTTAATATTATTTACAATATGAAGCTTATAATTAGTGGTGACAAAACGAATAAAACACAATTTATATTATTTACTAAAAAATGAGTCAAATACATATATGGATAATATTCATATTACTGTGTGAGGCAATGTTGAAATAAGAAAATGGGTTTAACACAATGCATTTGTGAAAATTCTCCATTTATACACAAGTTTGAGTTTTCATTGTTTATATCTCAATCGTATACACAACTTGAACACGTTATACATGAATTCTAGTAGACACTCTTAAATTCCTTTTTCATGTTTTTAGTATTTAAAGACTGACATTCTATTTATTTTTCTTAATTTATATACGGGGTAAGGATGGTAAGTTGAGAATTAAGTATTGTGCTTGAAAATGCAAACTGGGTGTTCGAGGAGCTTTTAGTTACGTTATTCCTAAAACTATCATTTTGAGTTATCTTTTTTTATATTTGTAAAATTACCTTCATTATAACTTCTGATATTAAATTATTCACAATTCTTTTTTGTTTTGGGTATTTAATGATATTACTATTCTGTATTTGAGGGAAGGATGCCGAGGGTCATTTTGGAAACAGCCTCTCTACCTCAGGGTAGGGGTAAGGTCTGCGTACACACTACCCTCCCCAGACCCCACTAGTGGGATTATACTGGGTTGTTGTTGTTGTTGTTGTTGCTGTTGTATTTGAGCATATTAAAGAATCTGGCATATACTTTATTGATCTAAAGCAAGATTCTTATTTCAAATTGTGGAATGAAGTGCGAGAAAAGTCAGCTATGTTTGCTTATCAAAAGGAAGAAATTGCCGTTACTCGTTGTAGCCTATTCTAGCTAACGAACATGAAAATAAATGCAAAAGCATATTGAAATCGATTCATTTTTTTTGCAGCTTTATATCTATTAAGTGAACTAGTGAAGTATATATTATTTGCTTATCATGTAATGAGCTTAAATGATGTACTATAGTATGCCGTTGGAGAAGAAGTAAAAAATAATCAAGTTGTCATAAATATTACGAATATTTATATTATTCGACGGTTAATTTATTTTTTATCCGTATTAAATATGAACGGGTCAAATATATTACATATTTTTACTTAATTCGTTTTCGATCCGCTGCCACCCCTATTTATGATTTTCAATTGTCTTGATAGGATAAAGACGTGTTTCATAAAAAGCACATGCGTCAAAAATACATTTACTCACTGATATCACCACACATTTATTATTAATTGATATTTCTGGTCGAAAGATAAAATACTATATCGTCGTCCACAGTACATTCTCACAAGAGGCAGACACGCGATACAGGTACCACACATGACACACCACGTGCGACACATCACACATGCATGTAAGATAAATAGAAAGCTGTACAAAGTATAATGGGGATGTGGAAATTTGCGTTGCTAGAAATTAAAATAGTTCAATGGATTGAAAGTGCAACAAATTTTAGTAGAAGATATTCATATGTCACTACTCATATGCCCAACTTGTGAGACTGCTGGAATCCATATTCTCCTTTTGCATTTTGATGGTTTCAAACTAGCTAGATGTTTCTAATATTTCTACTATATAGAAATGAGAAGTTGGTCGACCAAGGGCAAAACTGTCTTTTCGCTCTGTCCTTTACTGCATGCTCGACATAATTCCAGAAGCATTATGTTCCATTGCCTTCTTTCCACTTTTCTTAGTTGCTCTCACTCTCCCTTGTCTTCTTCTCAGGAAGTGTAAAGATCTTTCTTACAAGCAAAATTGAATTGCCGTTTGTAGGCGTCGACAAATCCCTAGACTAGCGACTTCATGATTTGTTTCCGGTGGTTGAGGACCTTTCTAAAGGTTGAAAAGCAATCAAACTGTTAAATATCAATGGTAAAAGATGTAGTTTTCTCCTTAAATTTCAATCTTTTTCCTTACTTTATAGTTGTTCATAGATTCTTATAAGCAATTTATGATGGGAATATACAATTTATGATTGAAATTTTAATGGGTTTTCACAAAATTGGTTTTGGGGATTATATTATATTTTATTTAGAAATTGGGGCTTTTCCTTTTGAGTTCCTGAATAAGCTATGTTTCTGCATTAGATGTGTATTGCTCTTACAGGTGACTGTGCATTTGATACTCCAGTAATTGTGACTCCAGAAAATAAGCCCTCAACTTTAATGCCCTCTATGGTATCTCTTCACTGTCTCTGTGACAACATATCTCTGATTTGTTTTGAGGACTGTATTTTGTATTCTTCTCTCTTTAATTTTTTTTTAAAATTTTAGAATTTTGTTGGTGATTATGAAGAGCTTATTTGGGCTCTTTTTTTGGCAACATGAGATTCCATATAACTACTCTTATTAACTACTCTTGGAGTTTATATTTACACTTCTTGAGATTGAAGTTAATAGTATAAGAAATATTCTATGAGAGTTATATTAAATACTAACTGTTAGAAGTTAAAAAGATTCCATTTTGAGAACTATAGTGAATACTAACTGTTAAAAGTTGAAAAGATTCCACTTTGGATAACTCATCATTCACATGATATCATAAGTCAATTGAACTATGCATTTCTGATATCAAATCTGTAATAGCTGGCTAAAGAAACAAAGACTAATCGTAGGATAAGAAATAGCTTTCAATTTGCTGTAATTTTGATGGGCCCAAAAGCAAATAAGTTAGGTGAATCTTGCGAGTTCTTCTGCTCCGCATCAAAGTTTCTTTGTCTTGATAATTTATTTATGGTTATGAAATTTGAAAAACTAGACATAAGTAATTTTTGAAGGTCGGTAGTGCTCAGTCTCTTCGTTCATAGGCTTGAATCACATTATTGTAAACTAGATTTGTTAGAAGATATCACAATCACTGTCACAGGTAAATATACTTCACATTTCTGGTATATCAATTAATTTGGTTCAACTAAGATAATGAACGAGTGAATGGTCACTGAGCAAGTATGAATGTCATTTAGTGCTAAGATCTTCCCGTACGCTATTTGCAATCTCTTTACCTTAAAAATGATTATATAAATATATGAGATTTCACTGTAATAAAAAGTTTCTCTTTTTGGTACAAAGCAGAATATGTCTTATATGAATCACTACATTAAGATGTAGCTTAATTATTAACTATCTTCTAATGCCCAATGCCTTTTGAACTGGAAACCACTGAACAAGCATTTTAAAATGCTACTAACGACCTACCAAAGATGACTGACGAGGTTTCATGCTTAGTTTTTGTGATGTTATATAATTCTATCATTATTTGCACATTTCTTAGTTGTTCAAATTTTCAGTACCAATATCAGCAAGTGTGGTGGAGTTGATAATTTATTTTCTGTATCTTAGATCTTTTGCTTGAATATGCCTAGGCTCCTTCGGATGATGTAGTTAAAATGGTGGTGGATAAGTTGCTGGTATAGTGGTTGATGCAAAAAATAATTATAAAATGAATAAATAATTCTTAGGTAGTAATTATAGCTTGGTTAATTGACTTGGAATGTTTGAACTGTCAACGTTGTGATGTAGGCTCTGCAGTATGATTAACAAATGTCGTTTTTCAAATTTGTAAAGCATATATTCATTTCAATATTGTCACGATAAACCTGGTTGCTTGAAGGCACATAAGCTGAATCTATATAGACGACGATATTTCCAAAAATGCAAATGGAGACACTGAAAATATTTGATGATGTAAATATGGGATAGGAATTTCAGTTTTAGTTGTATATGTTAAGAATTAATTATTTTTTTTATAAACAATTAAAATTAACTTTCAATTTTTTGCTCTAACATAATGGTAATTATCATGATGTTGGCATATAATAGGCTTAGTAGACTGTCAACAAGATGCACTCCTAGATGATGATAAGACTATACTACATGCACAACTCTATATGAAAAAGTTTCTTTAAACAGATCTTATGTATGCTCAAGAAGGTATCTATGGAAGATAATTCTTTACAATGCAACATGAAGGTAAGAGATTGAGACTCTTTAAAACTATTAAACTATAGAAACAGAGCACTGCGAGGGGAATGATTAGCTAACATGATTAGAATAACTCTCGAAATGGCTCAAAACATGTATAGTGCACATCTTTGTTCGTCTTAATATTGAAAAAAAGAGTGTCATCGTGTAAGTCTGTTCTTTACTGTTATTACTTCACCTTATCCTGTTATGTGAAAAGTCGAAGGTAGGACTTATATTTTCATTAGAGTTAACATTGTAAAGTTTTTTGTTGTCATATTAATGTCATATGACATTCACTTCTGTCTTCTGAACAAGAAAACCTAATCAAGAGAAATGTTCATTCAGTGAGGAAGGAAAAGTCTTCCATGGTGAACTTGAGCAATGAGAGATGGAAGTGATTGCTCAAGGTCTGTTTTGAGAAATGGAATAGAACAGTAGGGCCTTCCAGAACTACTTTTATCAAGAAGCATATACCTAAATTATCAATAATTTAAATTGTGCATATATCTTTAAATGTGAAATTAAAAATACTCTTGCAATACCTAATCCCAAGTGCCTTCTTATATACTAGATAACAATTTAAGTTAAGAAATAGATAACGAAAATAATTATTTTCTATATAAAAATAAAAAATAAATGTACTAATGAACAAGAGTCAATATAAACTATTGGCCTTGTACTTTTGATTTCAATTTATTGGGCTCGTGCTAGCACGGCCATGATGTATCTAGTTAAATTAGAAAGGCCTACTGCTTTTGCATTTTTCTGGTCGAATTCACACTTGTCCTCGAAATGGCCAAACAAAAGGACGCTCTGTATTCTGGAACATAACAATTTATCAGTGGAGCAAAGTCTAATATTACAATACCTTTTTTTTCTTTCTATATTTTCATATAGTTCTATTTTAAACTTTCCTATTTACCTTAGTGACATATTTTTGTAACCACATAAATCTAATGGCATGTATGTTTATCACCATAAATTTAAAGAAAAAAGGTAGAATAGCCTCATAGACACTTGTATTTCTTCGCGTTTGTCATCCCGATCCTTGTACTCAACAAAGTTTCATCCAAACACTTATAGTTATTCAAAATCAATATTTTAAATCCCTCTGACTGTTGACTGGGTCTATGTGGCAGCTTGACAGTTGAACTGGATAAAATACGTGTATTTCACGCGTATATGGAGTGTGAGTATAATTATTTATACCAAAAAATAATTAAAATGATTAAAAAAAAGAAAAAGATAAAAAGTTAAATACAAAAAAAATCAATAAGTGCTTTCTCTTCACGTTTTTCCCACCTCCTCCTTCCCATTTCTCTCTATCCTCCTCCCTTCTTCCAGTTATTACCTCTCCCACATTTTAACCCAAAATCCAACTGTAATACAGTCATTTTCACCACCCCCCCCAATCTACCATAAATGTTCCTCGCCGCCCCAGATTCAAAAACATTCCCAAATGGATAACAATTTATGAATAAAGTTCTTTTCTAAATTCCCTCCCC